>JAGTYA010001182.1:0-13200 GCA_024291935.2 Okapia johnstoni | reverse complement strand
AGTTCCGGCCGCCTAAGACCAAAGGTCCCCGAGGAACCCCCATCGGCAAGCGAGTCCAGTTCCCTGGACGTGAGGCGAGGGGAAGCCCAGCAGCCCCTGGCGATGTCAAAGGAGGCCTGGACTTCTCAGAGGCAACAAGAGAGGCTCCCCGAGGCGCCACGCCCCCCGATTCAGAGAGGCCACCCCCGCTTCCCCCTGCGCCGCGCGCGGAAAAGCACGACCTTCGCCCCTTTCGAGGGGAAGCCCGATTGCCCTTGGCTGTGACCGGAGAGAAAGGCTGAGTCCCCTCGACTCCCTGGAGGCCACCCCACAGGTGCCAGTTATACCTGTCCCCTCCCCCCCTCCGGGGACCCCCGAGGGTCCTAGCTCCATGCCTGACGCGGACCCAGGGCGCTGCAGCGCCTCCTGGCGAATCCCGAGGCTGCTCGGGCCCCTGTCCGCTCGAAAGGAGGCATGGCGACCCCGCTGGGGCTAACGGGGGAGACGGGCCGGGGTACCCCGCCGCAACTCGAGAATGCACCGCCGCAAGTCGAGAACACCCCCGTGAGGCCACGCCCATAGAGGGAGGAGGCGCTTTTCCCTTGCAGGGCATGGAGAGCATGCCCCGGCACCTGTTCCGGCTCCGAACGGGGGCTTGACTCCTTGCGGGCGACTCCAGGTGTCCCGAGATCCCCGGGCCAACCTGCCAAGAAAGCGGGGCTTCCCGCCACACCGCGAGGGCGTCCCCCGGGCCCCCCTCCTTGCGAGACGGGGCCCTTGGGATCTGCAGCGACGCGAGAGCCGTCCTGCCTTCTCTCTGGCGCTGCAACGGAGGCTGGACTCCCTCTAGGCGCCCCCAGAGGTTCCCTGGGATACCGTGTCCACAGGCGAGCGGAACCCTGAGTCTCCAGAGGCCGCTCGCGAGGGGCCCCCCCGTCGCCGTCGGCCCCTCCTCTCGAAAGGGGGGTCCAATCCCCTTCCTGAATGCCATCGCAATCCCTACATTCCCTCGCACCTCCAGAGCGGGACTCTCGCCTCTCCTGAGGTTCGAGAAGAGGCCCCAAGGGGCCAGTTCCGGCCGCAAGACCAAAGGTCCCCGAGGAACCCCCATCGGCAAGCGAGTCCAGTTCCCTGGACGTGAGGCGAGGGGAAGCCCAGCAGCCCCTGGCGATGTCAAAGGAGGCCTGGACTTCTCAGAGGCAACAAGAGAGAGGCTCCCCGAGGCGCCACGCCCCCGATTCAGAGAGGCCACCCCCGCTTCCCCCTGCGCCGCGCGGAAAAGCACGACCTTCGCCCCTGCATTCGAGGGGAAGCCCGATTGCCCTTGGCTGTGACCGGAGAGAAAAGGCTGAGTCCCCTCGACTCCCTGGAGGCCACCCCACAGGTGCCAGTTATACCTGTCCCCTCCCCCCCTCCGGGGACCCCCGAGGGTCCTAGCTCCATGCCTGACGCGGACCCAGGGCGCTGCAGCGCCTCCTGGCGAATCCCGAGGCTGCTCGGGCCCCTGTCCGCTCGAAAGGAGGCATGGCGACCCCGCTGGGCTAACGGGGGAGACGGGCCGGGGTACCCGCCGCAACTCGAGAATGCACCGCCGCAAGTCGAGAACACCCCCGTGAGGCCACGCCCATAGAGGGAGGAGGCGCTTTTCCCTTGCAGGGCATGGAGAGCATGCCCCGGCACCTGTTCCGGCTCCGAAACGGGGCTTGACTCCTTGCGGGCGACTCCAGGTGTCCCCCGAGATCCCCGGGCCAACCTGCCAAGAAAGCGGGGCTTCCCGCCACACCGCGAGGGCGTCCCCCGGGCCCCCTCCTTGCGAGACGGGGCCCTTGGGATCTGCAGCGACTCGAGAGCCGTCCTGCCTTCTCTCTGGCGCTGCAAACGGAGGCTGGACTCCCTCTAGGCGCCCCCAGAGGTTCCCTGGGATACCCGTGTCCACAGGCGAGCGGAACCCTGAGTCTCCAGAGGCCGCTCGCGAGGGGCCCCCCGTCGCCGTCGGCCCCTCCTCTCGAAAGGGGGGTCCAATCCCCTTCCTGAATGCCATCGCAATCCCTACATTCCCTCGCACCTCCAGAGCGGGACTCTCGCCTCTCCTGAGGTTCGAGAAGAGGCCCCAAGGGGCCAGTTCCGGCCGCAAGACCAAAGGTCCCCGAGGAACCCCCATCGGCAAGCGAGTCCAGTTCCCTGGACGTGAGGAGGCGAGGGGAAGCCAGCAGCCCCTGGCGATGTCAAAGGAGGCCTGGACTTCTCAGAGGCAACAAGAGAGGCTCCCCGAGGCGCCACGCCCCCCGATTCAGAGAGGCCACCCCCGCTTCCCCCTGCGCCGCGCGGAAAAGCACGACCTTCGCCCCTGCATTCGAGGGGAAGCCCGATTGCCCTTGGCTGTGACCGGAGAGAGAAAGGCTGAGTCCCCTCGACTCCCTGGAGGCCACCCCACAGGTGCCAGTTATACCTGTCCCCTCCCCCCCTCCGGGGACCCCCGAGGGTCCTAGCTCCATGCCTGACGCGGACCCAGGGCGCTGCAGCGCCTCCTGGCGAATCCCGAGGCTGCTCGGGGCCCCTGTCCGCTCGAAAGGAGGCATGGCGACCCCGCTGGGCTAACGGGGGAGACGGGCCGGGGTACCCGCCGCAACTCGAGAATGCACCGCCGCAAGTCGAGAACACCCCCGTGAGGCCACGCCCATAGAGGGAGGAGGCGCTTTTCCCTTGCAGGGCATGGAGAGCATGCCCCGGCACCTGTTCCGGCTCCGAACGGGGCTTGACTCCTTGCGGGCGACTCCAGGTGTCCCCCGAGATCCCCGGGCCAACCTGCCAAGAAAGCGGGGCTTCCCGCCACACCGCGAGGGCGTCCCCCGGCCCCCCTCCTTGCGAGACGGGGCCCTTGGGATCTGCAGCGACTCGAGAGCCGTCCTGCCTTCTCTCTGGCGCTGCAACGGAGGCTGGACTCCCTCTAGGCGCCCCCAGAGGTTCCCTGGGATACCCGTGTCCACAGGCGAGCGGAACCCTGAGTCTCCAGAGGCCGCTCGCGAGGGGCCCCCGTCGCCGTCGGCCCCTCCTCTCGAAAGGGGGGGTCCAATCCCCTTCCTGAATGCCATCGCAATCCCTACATTCCCTCGCACCTCCAGAGCGGGACTCTCGCCTCTCCTGAGGTTCGAGAAGAGGCCCAAGGGGCCAGTTCCGGCCGCAAGACCAAAGGTCCCCGAGAACCCCCATCGGCAAGCGAGTCCAGTTCCCTGGACGTGAGGCGAGGGGAAGCCCAGCAGCCCCTGGCGATGTCAAAGGAGGCCTGGACTTCTCAGAGGCAACAAGAGAGGCTCCCCGAGGCGCCACGCCCCCGATTCAGAGAGGCCACCCCCGCTTCCCCCTGCGCCGCGCGGGAAAAGCACGACCTTCGCCCCTGCATTCGAGGGGAAGCCCGATTGCCCTTGGCTGTGACCGGAGAGAAAGGCTGAGTCCCCTCGACTCCCTGGAGGCCACCCCACAGGTGCCAGTTATACCTGTCCCCTCCCCCCCTCCGGGGACCCCCGAGGGTCCTAGCTCCATGCCTGACGCGGACCCAGGGCGCTGCAGCGCCTCCTGGCGAATCCCGAGGCTGCTCGGGCCCCTGTCCGCTCGAAAGGAGGCATGGCGACCCCGCTGGGCTAACGGGGGAGACGGGCCGGGGTACCCGCCGCAACTCGAGAATGCACCGCCGCAAGTCGAGAACACCCCCGTGAGGCCACGCCCATAGAGGGAGGAGGCGCTTTTCCCTTGCAGGGCATGGAGAGCATGCCCCGGCACCTGTTCCGGCTCCGAACGGGGCTTGACTCCTTGCGGGCGACTCCAGGTGTCCCCCGAGATCCCCGGGCCAACCTGCCAAGAAAGCGGGGCTTCCCGCCACACCGCGAGGGCGTCCCCCGGGCCCCCCTCCTTGCGAGACGGGGCCCTTGGGATCTGCAGCGACTCGAGAGCCGTCCTGCCTTCTCTCTGGCGCTGCAACGGAGGCTGGACTCCCTCTAGGCGCCCCCAGAGGTTCCCTGGGATACCCGTGTCCACAGGCGAGCGGAACCCTGAGTCTCCAGAGGCCGCTCGCGAGGGGCCCCCCTTCGCCGTCGGCCCCTCCTCTCGAAAGGGGGGTCCAATCCCCTTCCTGAATGCCATCGCAATCCCTACATTCCCTCGCACCTCCAGAGCGGGACTCTCGCCTCTCCTGAGGTTCGAGAAGAGGCCCCAAGGGGCCAGTTCCGGCCGCAAGACCAAAGGTCCCCGAGGAACCCCCATCGGCAAGCGAGTCCAGTTCCCTGGACGTGAGGCGAGGGGAAGCCCAGCAGCCCCTGGCGATGTCAAAGGAGGCCTGGACTTCTCAGAGGCAACAAGAGAGGCTCCCCGAGGCGCCACGCCCCCGATTCAGAGAGGCCACCCCCGCTTCCCCCTGCGCCGCGCGGAAAAGCACGACCTTCGCCCCTGCATTCGAGGGGAAGCCCGATTGCCCTTGGCTGTGACCGGAGAGAAAGGCTGAGTCCCCTCGACTCCCTGGAGGCCACCCCACAGGTGCCAGTTATACCTGTCCCCTCCCCCCCTCCGGGGACCCCCGAGGGTCCTAGCTCCATGCCTGACGCGGACCCAGGGCGCTGCAGCGCCTCCTGGCGAATCCCGAGGCTGCTCGGGCCCCTGTCCGCTCGAAAGGAGGCATGGCGACCCCGCTGGGCTAACGGGGGAGACGGGCCGGGGTACCCGCCGCAACTCGAGAATGCACCGCCGCAAGTCGAGAACACCCCCGTGAGGCCACGCCCATAGAGGGAGGAGGCGCTTTTCCCTTGCAGGGCATGGAGAGCATGCCCCGGCACCTGTTCCGGCTCCGAACGGGGCTTGACTCCTTGCGGGCGACTCCAGGTGTCCCCCGAGATCCCCGGGCCAACCTGCCAAGAAAGCGGGGCTTCCCGCCACACCGCGCGAGGGCGTCCCCCGGGCCCCCCTCCTTGCGAGACGGGGCCCTTGGGATCTGCAGCGACGCGAGAGCCGTCCTGCCTTCTCTCTGGCGCTGCAACGGAGGCTGGACTCCCTCTAGGCGCCCCCAGAGGTTCCCTGGGATACCCGTGTCCACAGGCGAGCGGAACCCTGAGTCTCCAGAGGCCGCTCGCGAGGGGCCCCCGTCGCCGTCGGCCCCTCCTCTCGAAAGGGGGGTCCAATCCCCTTCCTGAATGCCATCGCAATCCCTACATTCCCTCGCACCTCCAGAGCGGGACTCTCGCCTCTCCTGAGGTTCGAGAAGAGGCCCCAAGGGGCCAGTTCCGGCCGCAAGACCAAAGGTCCCCGAGGAACCCCCATCGGCAAGCGAGTCCAGTTCCCTGGACGTGAGGCGAGGGGAAGCCCAGCAGCCCCTGGCGATGTCAAAGGAGGCCTGGACTTCTCAGAGGCAACAAGAGAGGCTCCCCGAGGCGCCACGCCCCCGATTCAGAGAGGCCACCCCCGCTTCCCCCCTGCGCCGCGCGGAAAAGCACGACCTTCGCCCCTGCATTCGAGGGGAAGCCCGATTGCCCTTGGCTGTGACCGGAGAGAAAGGCTGAGTCCCCTCGACTCCCTGGAGGCCACCCCACAGGTGCCAGTTATACCTGTCCCCTCCCCCCCTCCGGGGACCCCCGAGGGTCCTAGCTCCATGCCTGACGCGGACCCAGGGCGCTGCAGCGCCTCCTGGCGAATCCCGAGGCTGCTCGGGCCCCTGTCCGCTCGAAAGGAGGCATGGCGACCCCGCTGGGCTAACGGGGGAGACGGGCCGGGGGTACCCGCCGCAACTCGAGAATGCACCGCCGCAAGTCGAGAACACCCCCCGTGAGGCCACGCCCATAGAGGGAGGAGGCGCTTTTCCCTTGCAGGGCATGGAGAGCATGCCCCGGCACCTGTTCCGGCTCCGAACGGGGCTTGACTCCTTGCGGGCGACTCCAGGTGTCCCCCGAGATCCCCGGGCCAACCTGCCAAGAAAGCGGGGCTTCCCGCCACACCGCGAGGGCGTCCCCCGGGCCTCCCTCCTTGCGAGACGGGGCCCTTGGGATCTGCAGCGACGCGAGAGCCGTCCTGCCTTCTCTCTGGCGCTGCAACGGAGGCTGGACTCCCTCTAGGCGCCCCCAGAGGTTCCCTGGGATACCCGTGTCCACAGGCGAGCGGAACCCTGAGTCTCCAGAGGCCGCTCGCGAGGGGCCCCCCGTCGCCGTCGGCCCCTCCTCTCGAAAGGGGGGTCCAATCCCCTTCCTGAATGCCATCGCAATCCCTACATTCCCTCGCACCTCCAGAGCGGGACTCTCGCCTCTCCTGAGGTTCGAGAAGAGGCCCCAAGGGGCCAGTTCCGGCCGCAAGACCAAAGGTCCCCGAGGAACCCCCATCGGCAAGCGAGTCCAGTTCCCTGGACGTGAGGCGAGGGGAAGCCCAGCAGCCCCTGGCGATGTCAAAGGAGGCCTGGACTTCTCAGAGGCAACAAGAGAGGCTCCCCGAGGCGCCACGCCCCCGATTCAGAGAGGCCACCCCCGCTTCCCCCTGCGCCGCGCGGAAAAAGCACGACCTTCGCCCCTGCATTCGAGGGGAAGCCCGATTGCCCTTGGCTGTGACCGGAGAGAAAGGCTGAGTCCCCTCGACTCCCTGGAGGCCACCCCACAGGTGCCAGTTATACCTGTCCCCTCCCCCCCTCCGGGGACCCCCGAGGGTCCTAGCTCCATGCCTGACGCGGACCCAGGGCGCTGCAGCGCCTCCTGGCGAATCCCGAGGCTGCTCGGGCCCCTGTCCGCTCGAAAGGAGGCATGGCGACCCCGCTGGGCTAACGGGGGAGACGGGCCGGGGTACCCGCCGCAACTCGAGAATGCACCGCCGCAAGTCGAGAACACCCCCGTGAGGCCACGCCCATAGAGGGAGGAGGCGCTTTTCCCTTGCAGGGCATGGAGAGCATGCCCCGGCACCTGTTCCGGCTCCGAACGGGGCTTGACTCCTTGCGGGCGACTCCAGGTGTCCCCCGAGATCCCCGGGCCAACCTGCCAAGAAAGCGGGGCTTCCCGCCACACCGCGAGGGCGTCCCCCGGGCCCCCCTCCTTGCGAGACGGGGCCCTTGGGATCTGCAGCGACGCGAGAGCCGTCCTGCCTTCTCTCTGGCGCTGCAACGGAGGCTGGACTCCCTCTAGGCGCCCCCAGAGGTTCCCTGGGATACCCGTGTCCACAGGCGAGCGGAACCCTGAGTCTCCAGAGGCCGCTCGCGAGGGGCCCCCCGTCGCCGTCGGCCCCTCCTCTCGAAAGGGGGTCCAATCCCCTTCCTGAATGCCATCGCAATCCCTACATTCCCTCGCACCTCCAGAGCGGGACTCTCGCCTCTCCTGAGGTTCGAGAAGAGGCCCCAAGGGGCCAGTTCCGGCCGCAAGACCAAAGGTCCCCCGAGGAACCCCCATCGGCAAGCGAGTCCAGTTCCCTGGACGTGAGGCGAGGGGAAGCCCAGCAGCCCCTGGCGATGTCAAAGGAGGCCTGGACTTCTCAGAGGCAACAAGAGAGGCTCCCCGAGGCGCCACGCCCCCGATTCAGAGAGGCCACCCCCGCTTCCCCCTGCGCCGCGCGGAAAAGCACGACCTTCGCCCCTGCATTCGAGGGGAAGCCCGATTGCCCTTGGCTGTGACCGGAGAGAAAGGCTGAGTCCCCTCGACTCCTGGAGGCCACCCCACAGGTGCCAGTTATACCTGTCCCCTCCCCCCCTCCGGGGACCCCCGAGGGTCCTAGCTCCATGCCTGACGCGGGATGGAGAGCATTGCCCGGCAACCTGTTCTTCCGGCTCCGAACGGGGGCTTGAACTTCCCTTGCGGGGCGACTCCAGGTGTCCCCCCGAGATCCCCGGGCCAACCTCCTGCCAAGAAAGCGGGCTTTTCCCGCCACACAACCGCGAGGGCGTCCCCCGGGCCCCCCTCCTTGCGAGACGGGGCCCTTGGCGGATCTGCAGCGACGCGAGAGCCGTCCTGCTTCTTCTTCTCTCTTGGCGCTGCAAACGGAGGCTGGACTCCCTCCTTGGCGCCCCCAGAGGTTCCCCTGGGATACCCGTGTCCAGAGGGCGAGCGGAACCCTGAGTCTCCAGAGGGCCGCTCGCGAGGGGCCCCCCGGTCGGCCGTCGGCCCCTCCTCTCGAAAATGGGTCCCAATCCCCTTCCTGAATGCCATCGCAATCCCCTACATTCCCTCGCACCTCCAGAGCGGGACACTCGCCTCTCCTGAGGTTCGAGTAAGAGGCCCCAAGGGGCCAGTTCCCGGCCGCAAGACCCAAAGGTCCCCCGAGGAACCCCCATCGGCAAGGCGAGTCCAGTTCCCTGGACCATGAGGCGAGGGGAAGCCCAGGCAGCCCCTGGCGATGTCAAAGGAGGCCCTGGACTTCTCAGAGGCAACAAGAGAGGCTCCCCCTAGGCGCCACGCCCCCGATTCAGAGAGGCCACCCCCGCTTCCCCTTTCCCCCTGCGCCGCGCGGAAAAGCACGACCTTTCTTCGCCCCTGCATTCCGAGGGGAAGCCCGATTGCCCTTGGCTGTGACCGGAGAGAGAAAAGGCTGAGTCCCCTCGACTCCCTGGAGGCCACCCCACAGGTGCCAGTTATACCTGTCCCCTCCCCCCCTCAAGCGGGGACCCCCGAGGGTTCCTAGCTCCATGCCTGACGCGCGGACCCAGGGCGCTGCAGTCGCCTCCTGGTCGAATCCCGAGGCTGCTCGGGCCCCTGTCCGCTCGAAAGGAGGGACATGGGCGACCGCTGGGTAAGGGGAGTAGGGCCGGCACCGGGTACCGCCGCATTCTGGAGGGGGATATCTGTGGCACAAGCCGCAGGTTTCAATCGGGAACACCCCCGTGAGGCACGCCCATCATGAGGGAGGGGCGGCTATTCCCTTGCAGGGCATGGAGATGCATGCCGCGGACACTGTTGGCTGGGCCGCGACGGGGCCTTGATTCCCTTGCGGGCGACTCCAGGTGTTCTCCCGAGTATCCACGGGGCAACATGGATAAGATAAGCGGGGATTGCCGCCACCACCGCGAGGGCGTCCGCGGAGCCCCACCTCTTGCGCGACGGGGGTTGCGGGCTGACAGCGGTGGGGGATGCGGAAGCTCTCTGGCGCTGGCTCTGGACTGACTCAAGAGGTCCTGGGGATTCGTGTCCTAGGCGGCGGAACGGGAGCCCGATCGACCACATCGAGGCCCTTTTCCGAAAGGCGGGTCCAATCCCGTTTAGAATGCCATTTCATCCACAGACCTCCAGAGCGGACTCTGGCGAGGCCCTCAAGGGGCAGTTTCGGCAGTGTCCCCGAGGAACCCCATCTCGCCTGGCTGTGACTTTGCTGATCGGGACAAAGCTAAAGCACGCCCGTGGGCCGCTGTAAACACAAGGTAGTCACCTTACTCCTTCAGAGGCCCCATGTGAAGCATACCCCGAGGCGACAGGTCCGCCTTCTTCAATAGGGGCCACACGCTTCATGTCGTCCGCAGGAATTTCACACCTTCGCCTGCATTAGATGCGGGGAACCCTGATGGAATCGGCTGGGAGGAGAGAATATGGCGGACTGAGTCACACTCGCCTATCCCGGAGGCCTACCCCAGAGGTTTACCCGTTTCGCCAGTCCGCGCCCTCCGGGGACCTCTGGAGGGGGGGATCTCCAGTACACAACTGAAAAAGTGGCGCATGCAGCTCCCTACTCTCGTATCCGAGGACTGCTCGCACCTCCTGTTAGGTCGAACGGAGGCATGGCGACCCCTGACTGGTGCTAACGGGGGAGACGGGCCCGCAGGTCCGCAGCCTCGAGGATTTGAACCGCCGAAGTACGAGAACACACCCTTGAGGCCACGCCCATAGAAGGAGGACAGGCGCTTTTCCCTTGCACTCTCTATGGAGAGCAAGCCCGGCATGTTCCGGAAAAAGCCCCGGGGCGATGAACACCTTGTCGAGCGATACAGGTGTCCCCCGTAGATTCCCCCCGCCCGGCCTAAGACTGCGAGGAAAGCGCAGTGGGCTGCTTCCTCCACAGGCGCAGGGCGTCCACGACTTCAGAGCGAGACCACCCCCGCTTGGGGGGGGATAATTCTGCAGCGATCGAGAGCCGTCCTGCCTGTCTCTCTGGCCGTGCACCGGGACGGGTGGAATCCTCTAGGCGCAGTTTGCCCTGGGTAATAACCCTGTCCACAGCGCGCCTCAGAACCCTGAGTCTCCAGAGCGCTCGCGAGGGGCCCCGTCCTCCCGTAGGCCTCCTCTCGAAACACGTCCCACTCCGAGAGCCGTGCCAACTCAGTCCCAACATTCATCCCCTCCCGAGCGGGAACTCTCATTCTGATGATTTAGCAGAAGAGGCCCCAAGGGGGCCAGTTCCGGGCGCTATGACAAAGGTCTCCCTGAGGAACCCCGATCGGCAAGCAGAGTCTTCCAGGTTCCCTGGACGTGAGTTACGAGGGGAATTCCAGCAGCCCACTGGCGATGGTCAAAGGGAGGGCTACTTAACTTCTCAGAGGGTGCGAACAAGAGAGCGGCTCCCCGAGGTCACCGGCCTCCGATTCAGAGAGCCGCCCCCGCTTTCCCCCAGCACCGCGCGGAAAATCACGACCTGTCGCCCCTGCATTCGAGGGAAACCCCGATTGCCCTTGCCTGTGACCGGAGAGAACTGGCTGAAAAAAAAAAAAGGAATAATAAGCAAGACGACCCCAAACCCCCACGCCCCCCCACAACCACCACAACAAAACTTGAGGCCCCCTCCCGATGGAGGCCACCCCACAGGTGCCAGTTATACCTGTCCCCTCCCCCCTCCGGGGACCAGCGAGGGTGAATCCATGCCTGACGCGGACTCCAGGGCGCTGCAGCGCCTCCTGGCGAATCCCGGCGGTGCTCGGGCCCCTGTTTCTCCGCTCGAAAGGCAGGCTTGGCGACCCCGCTGGGCTAACGGGGGAGACGGGCGGTTTTTTAAAGGACCGCGCAAATCGAAGCATTAGCACCGCCGCAAGTTCGAGGAACATAACCCCCGTGAGGCCAGCCTCATAGAGGGAGGAGGCGCTTTTCGATTGCAGGGGAGGAGAGCATGCCCCGGCACCTATTCCGGCTCTGAAGCGGGGGGTTTACTCCTTCGGGCGACTCCAGGTGTCCCCCGAGGGTCTCCTGGCCAAATGCCAAGAAAGCGGGTGCTTCCCGCCACACCTCGAGGCCAACCCAATGTCCCCCCGCGATGCGTAAGCATCGGCTCAGAGCAGACTCTGCTCAGAGGACCTTGACCCTGGTCTGCCTTCTCCTTTTGGCTTGCAAACGGATACTGGATTCGGTCTACAGCCCCAAGAGGGCCTTGGGTTTCCACGTCTCCAAAGGCGTGCGGACCCTTAGCCATCTAGAGCACGCTCGCGACGGGGCCCACCGTCCTCGCCGCCTTCGGCCCTCCTCTCGTGCAAGGGGTGGTCCAATCTCCATGTATGAATGCCATCGCAATCCCTACATTCGAACTCGCACCCTCCAGCAGCCGGGGACTTCTCGCCTCTCCTGATGGTTCGAGAAGATGCCCCAAGGGGCCAGTTACGGCCGCAAGAGACAAAGGTCCCCCGAGGAACCCCCATCGGGCAAGCGAGGTCAGTTCTCTGTAGTGAGGCGAGGGGCGAGAAGCCCTGGCAGCCACCCCTGGCGATGTCTTCAAAAGGAGGCCTGGACTGCTCCGACCCCCCCCCCCCCCCCCCCCCCCCCCCCCGGCAACAAGAGAGTGCTTTTCCTCCGAGAGCGCCAGGCCGCCCGACTTTCAGAGAAGGCCACCCCCCGCTTCCCACTAGCGCCGCCAGCGGAAAAGCACGACCTTCGCCCCCTGCATTCAGAGGGGAAGCCCGATTGCCCTTGGCTGTGACCGGAGAGAAAGGCTGAGTCCCCTCGACTCCCTGGAGGCCACCCCACATGCGTGGCCAGTTTATACCTGTCCCCTCCCCCCTATCAGGCGGTGGGACCCCACGAGGGTCCTAGCTCCAGGCCTGACGCAGCGGACCCAAGGGCGCTGCAGCGCCTCCCATGGCGAATCCCGAGGCTGCTCGGGACCCCTGTTCCGCTCGAAAGGAGGAATGGCGACGACCCGCTGGGCTAAGGGGGGAGACGGGAAACCGGCAACCAGACGTACCCGCACGCAACTCGATAGCAATATGCACCCCAGCCGCAAGTCGAAAACACCACGTGAATTCAAACCCCACGTGAGAGCCCACGCCCCCCATAGAGGGAGGTGGCCTCAGCTTTTTGTAGAATATATACGCTGCAGGGCATGGAGAGCATGCCCCGGCAGAACCTCTGTTTACCGGCTTCAAACGGGGCTTGACTCATTGCGGGCGACTCCAGGTGTCCCCCCGATCTGAGATTAACCCCGGGCCAAACCCTGCCAAGAAAGCGCCACCCCGGGCTTCCCCGCCCACACAAACGCGAGGGATAGTCCCATCCCCCCTGGGCCCCCCTCCCTTGCGAGACGCGGGGCCCTTGGATCTGCAGCGACGCGAGAGCGTCCTGCTCCTTCTCTCATCGCGCGCTGCAACGGAGGCTGGACTCCCCTCTAGGGCGGCCCCCCCAGAGGTTCCCCCTGGGAATACCCGTAGTCACACAGGCGAGGACACGGAACACCCGGAGTCTCCTCAGAGGCCCCTCGCGAGAAGGGGCCACCCCCCCGTCGCAGTCGGCCCCTCCTTCGAAAGGGGGGTCCAATCCCCTTCCTGAATGCATCGCAATCCTACATTCCCCGCACCTCCAGAGTCGGGACTCTCTGCCTCTCCTGAGGTTCGAGAAGAGGCCCAAGGGGACCATGTTCCCCGGCCGCATGACCAAAGGTCCCCGCTGGAACCCCCATCGGCAAGCGAGTCCAGTTCCCATGGACGTGAGGCGAGGGGAAGCCCAGCAGCCCCTGGCGATGTCAAAGGAGCCCTGGAAACCCTTCTCGAGAGGCAACAAGAGAGGCTCCCGAGGCGCCACGCCCCCCGATTCAGAGAGGCCACCCCCGCTTCCCCCCCTGCCCGCGCGGAAAAGCACGACCTTCGCCCCTGCATTCGAGGGGAAGCCCGATTGCCCTTGGCTGTGACCGGAGAGAAAGGCTGAGTCCCCTCGACTCCCTGGAGGCCACCCCACAGGTGCCAGTTATACCTGTCCCCTCCCCCCCTCCGGGGACCCCCGAGGGTCCTAGCTCCATGCCTGACGCGGACCCAGGCGCTGCAGCAGCGCCTCCTGGCGAATCCCGAGGCTGCTCGGGCCCCTGTCCGCTCGAAAG
>JAGTYA010001181.1:0-13221 GCA_024291935.2 Okapia johnstoni | reverse complement strand
CTGAGGCCCTGGGAGCAGAGTCAGTGTTCTGGCGTCTTCACAGCAAAACCCTCTTGCACCAGGGAAGACTTAATAAGCAGTCCCTTGGGCTACCTTTTTTGACTCTAAGGAAGAGACCCTGCAAGGCTGCATCTGGCTGAAAATCACAAGGGGCTGGGAAGTGATACCTGGAAAGTCAGTGAAAGAGGCCACAGTGCCTAGGCTCCAAAGCCCAGGTAAGGCTTCGTCTGTGCCCTGGAACGTGAAGGCACCCTCCACAGCGCTTTTTCCCCATGTCTGCTCTGTAGCAGAGAGCTCTGGAGACTAGGTCTGTTTTGACTGGGAAACTGAGGCCCTGGGATCAGAGCCATTGTTCTGGCGTCTTCACAGCCAAACACCTCTTGCACCAGGGAAGACTGAATAAGCAGTCCCTTGGGCTACCTTTTTTGACTCTAAGGAAGATACCCTGCAAGGCTGCATCTGGCTGAAAATCACAAGGGGCTGGGAAGTGATACCTGGAAAGTCAGTGAAAGAGGCCACAGTGCCTAGGCTCCAAAGCCCAGGTAAGGCTTCGACAGTGCCCTGGAACGTGAAGGCACCCTGCACAGCGCTTTTTCCCCATGTCTGCTCTGTAGCAGAGAGCTCTGGAGACTAGGTCTGTTCTGACTGGGAAACTGAGGCCCTGGGAGCAGAGCCATTGTACTGGCGTCTTCACAGCCAAACACCTCTTGCTCCAGGGAAGACTGAATAAGCAGTCCCTTGGGCTACCTTTTTTGACTCTAAGGAAGAGACCCTGCGAGGCTGCATCTGGCTGAAAATCACAAGGGGCTGGGAAGTGATACCTGGAAAGTCAGTGAAAGAGGCCACAGTGCCTAGGAACCAGCACCCGGGTAGGGCTTCCCCAAGGCAGGGAGCTTCAAGGAACCCTCCTCAGAGCTATTTCCCCATGTCTGCTCTGTAGCAGAGAGCTCTGGAGACTAGGTCTGTTCTGACTGGGAAACTGAGGCCCTGGGAGCAGAGCCATTGTTCTGGCGTCTTCACAGCCAAACACCTCTTGCACCAGGGAAGACTGAATAAGCAGTCCCTTGGGCTACCTTTTTTGACTCTAAGGAAGAGACCCTGCAAGGCTGCATCTGGCTGAAAATCACAAGGGGCTGGGAAGTGATACCTGGAAAGTCAGTGAAAGAGGCCACAGTGCCTAGGCCCCAGCACCCGGGTAGGGCTTCCCCAAGGCAGGGAGCCTCAAGGAACCCTCCTCAGAGCTATTTCCCCATGTCTGCTCTGTAGCAGAGAGCTCTGGAGACTAGGTCTGTTCTGACTGGGAAACTGAGGCCCTGGGAGCAGAGCCATTGTTCTGGCGTCTTCACAGCCAAACACCTCTTGCACCAGGGAAGACTGAATAAGCAGTCCCTTGGGCTACCTTTTTTGACTCTAAGGAAGAGACCCTGCAAGGCTGCATCTGGCTGAAAATCACAAGGGGCTGGGAAGTGATACCTGGAAAGTCAGTGAAAGAGGCCACAGTGCCTAGGCTCCAAAGCCCAGGTAAGGCTTCGACAGTGCCCTGGAACGTGAAGGCACCCTCCACAGCGCTTTTTCCCCATGTCTGCTCTGTAGCAGAGAGCTCTGGAGACTAGGTCTGTTCTGACTGGGAAACTGAGGCCCTGGGAGCAGAGCCATTGTTCTGGCGTCTTCACAGCCAAAACACCTCTTGCACCAGGGAAGACTGAATAAGCAGTCCCTTGGGCTACCTTTTTTGACTCTAAGGAAGAGACCCTGCAAGGCTGCATCTGGCTGAAAATCACAAGGGGCTGGGAAGTGATACCTGGAAAGTCAGTGAAAGAGGCCACAGTGCCTAGGCTCCAAAGCACAGGTAAGGCTTCGACAGTGCCCTGGAACGTGAAGGCACCCTCCACAGCGCTATTTCCCCATGTCTGCTCTGTAGCAGAGAGCTCTGGAGACTAGGTCTGTTCTGACTGGGAAACTGAGGCCCTGGGAGCAGAGCCATTGTTCTGGCGTCTTCACAGCCAAACACCTCTTGCACCAGGGAAGACTGAATAAGCAGTCCCTTGGGCTACCTTTTTTGACTCTAAGGAAGAGACCCTGCAAGGCTGCATCTGGCTGAAAATCACAAGGGGCTGGGAAGTGATACCTGGAAAGTCAGTGAAAGAGGCCACAGTGCCTAGGCTCCAAAGCCCAGGTAAGGCTTTCGACAGTGCCCTGGAACGTGAAGGCACCCTCCTCAGAGCTATTTCCCCATGTCTGCTCTGTAGCAGAGAGCTCTGGAGACTAGGTCTGTTCTGACTGGGAAACTGAGGCCCTGGGAGCAGAGCCATTGTTCTGGCGTCTTCACAGCCAAACACCTCTTGCACCAGGGAAGACTGAATAAGCAGTCCCTTGGGCTACCTTTTTTTGACTCTAAGGAAGAGACCCTGCAAGGCTGCATCTGGCTGAAAATCACAAGGGGCTGGGAAGTGATACCTGGAAAGTCAGTGAAAGAGGCCACAGTGCCTAGGCTCCAAAGCACCCGGGTAAGGCTTCGACAGTGCCCTGGAACGTGAAGGCACCCTCCACAGCGCTTTTTCCCCATGTCTGCTCTGTAGCAGAGAGCTCTGGAGACTAGGTCTGTTCTGACTGGGAAACTGAGGCCCTGGGAGCAGAGCCATTGTTCTGGCGTCTTCACAGCCAAACACCTCTTGCACCAGGGAAGACTGAATAAGCAGTCCCTTGGGCTACCTTTTTTGACTCTAAGGAAGAGACCCTGCAAGGCTGCATCTGGCTGAAAATCACAAGGGGCTGGGAAGTGATACCTGGAAAGTCAGTGAAAGAGGCCACAGTGCCTAGGCCCCAGCACCCGGGTAGGGCTTCCCCAAGGCAGGGAGCCTCAAGGAACCCTCCTCAGAGCTATTTCCCCATGTCTGCTCTGTAGCAGAGAGCTCTGGAGACTAGGTCTGTTCTGACTGGGAAACTGAGGCCCTGGGAGCAGAGCCATTGTTCTGGCGTCTTCACAGCCAAACACCCTCTTGCACCAGGGAAGACTGAATAAGCAGTCCCTTGGGCTACCTTTTTTTGACTCTAAGGAAGAGACCCTGCAAGGCTGCATCTGGCTGAAAATCACAAGGGGCTGGGAAGTGATACCTGGAAAGTCAGTGAAAGAGGCCACAGTGCCTAGGCTCCAGCAAGCCCAGGTAGGGCTTCGACAGTGCCCTGGAACGTGAAGGCACCCTCCTCAGAGCTTTTTCCCCCATGTCTGCTCTGTAGCAGAGAGCTCTGGAGACTAGGTCTGTTCTGACTGGGAAACTGAGGCCCTGGGAGCAGAGCCATTGTTCTGGCGTCTTCACAGCCAAACACCTCTTGCACCAGGGAAGACTGAATAAGCAGTCCCTTGGGCTACCTTTTTTGACTCTAAGGAAGAGACCCTGCAAGGCTGCATCTGGCTGAAAATCACAAGGGGCTGGGAAGTGATACCTGGAAAGTCAGTGAAAGAGGCCACAGTGCCTAGGCTCCAAAGCCCAGGTAGGGCTTCGACAAGGCCCTGGAACGTGAAGGAACCCTCCACAGCGCTTTTTCCCCATGTCTGCTCTGTAGCAGAGAGCTCTGGAGACTAGGTCTGTTCTGACTGGGAAACTGAGGCCCTGGGAGCAGAGCCATTGTTCTGGCGTCTTCACAGCCAAACAACCTCTTGCACCAGGGAAGACTGAATAAGCAGTCCCTTGGGCTACCTTTTTTTGACTCTAAGGAAGAGACCCTGCAAGGCTGCATCTGGCTGAAAATCACAAGGGGCTGGGAAGTGATACCTGGAAAGTCAGTGAAAGAGGCCACAGTGCCTAGGCTCCAAAGCCCAGGTAAGGCTTCGACAGTGCCCTGGAACGTGAAGGCACCCTCCTCAGAGCTATTTCCCCATGTCTGCTCTGTAGCAGAGAGCTCTGGAGACTAGGTCTGTTCTGACTGGGAAACTGAGGCCCTGGGAGCAGAGCCATTGTTCTGGCGTCTTCACAGCCAAACACCTCTTGCACCAGGGAAGACTGAATAAGCAGTCCCTTGGGCTACCTTTTTTGACTCTAAGGAAGAGACCCTGCAAGGCTGCATCTGGCTGAAAATCACAAGGGGCTGGGAAGTGATACCTGGAAAGTCAGTGAAAGAGGCCACAGTGCCTAGGCTCCAAAGCCCAGGTAAGGCTTCGACAGTGCCCTGGAACGTGAAGGCACCCTCCACAGCGCTTTTTCCCCATGTCTGCTCTGTAGCAGAGAGCTCTGGAGACTAGGTCTGTTCTGACTGGGAAACTGAGGCCCTGGGAGCAGAGCCATTGTTCTGGCGTCTTCACAGCCAAACACCTCTTGCACCAGGGAAGACTGAATAAGCAGTCCCTTGGGCTACCTTTTTTGACTCTAAGGAAGAGACCCTGCAAGGCTGCATCTGGCTGAAAATCACAAGGGGCTGGGAAGTGATACCTGGAAAGTCAGTGAAAGAGGCCACAGTGCCTAGGCTCCAAAGCCCAGGTAAGGCTTCGACAGTGCCCTGGAACGTGAAGGCACCCTCCACAGCGCTTTTTCCCCATGTCTGCTCTGTAGCAGAGAGCTCTGGAGACTAGGTCTGTTCTGACTGGGAAACTGAGGCCCTGGGAGCAGAGCCATTGTTCTGGCGTCTTCACAGCCAAACACCTCTTGCACCAGGGAAGACTGAATAAGCAGTCCCTTGGGCTACCTTTTTTGACTCTAAGGAAGAGACCCTGCAAGGCTGCATCTGGCTGAAAATCACAAGGGGCTGGGAAGTGATACCTGGAAAGTCAGTGAAAGAGGCCACAGTGCCTAGGCCCCAGCACCCGGGTAGGCTTCCCCAAGGCAGGGAGCCTCAAGGAACCCTCCTCAGAGCTATTTCCCCATGTCTGCTCTGTAGCAGAGAGCTCTGGAGACTAGGTCTGTTCTGACTGGGAAACTGAGGCCCTGGGAGCAGAGCCATTGTTCTGGCGTCTCTCACAGCCAAACACCTCTTGCACCAGGGAAGACTGAATAAGCAGTCCCTTGGGCTACCTTTTTTGACTCTAAGGAAGAGACCCTGCAAGGCTGCATCTGGCTGAAAATCACAAGGGGCTGGGAAGTGATACCTGGAAAGTCAGTGAAAGAGGCCACAGTGCCTAGGCTCCAAAGCCCAGGTAAGGCTTCGACAGTGCCCTGGAACGTGAAGGCACCCTTCAGAGCGCTTTTTCCCCATGTCTGCTCTGTAGCAGAGAGCTCTGGAGACTAGGTCTGTTCTGACTGGGAAACTGAGGCCCTGGGAGCAGAGCCATTGTTCTGGCGTCTTCACAGCCAAACACCTCTTGCACCAGGGAAGACTGAATAAGCAGTCCCTTGGGCTACCTATTTTGACTCTAAGGAAGAGACCCTGCAAGGCTGCATCTGGCTGAAAATCACAAGGGGCTGGGAAGTGATACCTGGAAAGTCAGTGAAAGAGGCCACAGTGCCTAGGCTCCAAAGCCCAGGTAAGGCTTCGACAGTGCCCTGAAACGTGAAGGCACCCTCCAGAGCGCTTTTTCCCCATGTCTGCTCAGTAAAAAAGAGCTCTGGAGAATAGGTCTGTTCTGACTGGGATACTGAGGCCCTGGGAGCAGAGCCATTGTTCTGGCGTCTTCACAGCCAAACACCTCTTGCACCAGGGAAGACTGAATAAGCAGTCCCTTGGGCTACCTTTTTTGACTCTAAGGAAGAGACCCTGCAAGGCTGCATCTGGCTGAAAATCACAAGGGGCTGGGAAGTGATACCTGGAAAGTCAGTGAAAGAGGCCACAGTGCCTAGTCCCCAGCACCCGGGTAGGGCTTCCCCAAGGCAGGGAGCCTCAAGGAACCCTCCTCAGAGCTATTTCCCCATGTCTGCTCTCTTTTTTGACTCTAAGGAAGAGACCCTGCAAGGCTGCATCTGGCTGAAAAATCACAAGGGGCTGGGAAGTGATACCTGGAAAGTCAGTGAAAGAGGCCACAGTGCCTAGGCTCCAAAGCCCAGGTAAGGCTTCGACAGTGCCCTGGAACGTGAAGGCACCCTCCCACAGCGCTTTTTTTACCCATGTCTGCTCTGTAGCAGAGAGCTCTGGAGACTAGGGTCTGTTCTGACTGGGAAACTGAGGCCCTGGAGCAGAGCCATTGTTCTGGTCGTCTTCACAGCCAAAACACCTCTTGCACCAGGGAAGACTGAATAAGCAGTCCCTTGGGCTACCTTTTTTGACTCTAAGGAAGAGACCCTGCAAGGCTGCATCTGGCTGAAAATCACAAGGGGCTGGGAAGTGATACCTGGAAAGTCAGTGAAAGAGGGCCACAGTGCCTAGGCTCCAAAAGCCCAGGTAAGGCTTCGACAGTGCCCTGGAACGTGAAGGCACCCTCCAGAGCGCTTTTTCCCCATGTCTTGCTCTGTAGCAGAGAGCTCTGGAGACTAGGTCTGTTCTGACTGGGAGAAACTGAGGGCCCTGGAGCAGAGCCATTGTTCTGGCGTCTTCACAGCCAAACACCTCTTGCACACCAGGGAAGACTGAATAAGCAGTCCTTTGGGCTACCTTTTTTTGACTCTAAGTGAAGAGACCCTGCAAGGCTGCATCTCGGCTGGAAAAATCACAAGGGGCTGAGAGAAGTGATACCTGGAAAGTCAGTGAAAGAGGCCACAGTGCCTAGGCTCCAAAGCCCGGGTTGAGGCTTCGGACTCAGTGCCATGGAAGTTGAAGGCACCCTCAACCAGCGCTTTTTCCCCATGTCTGCTCTGTAGCAGAGAGCTCTGGAGGACTAGGTCTGTTCTGACTGGGAAACTGAGGCCTGGGAGTCAGAGCCATTGTTTGCGCGTCTTCACAGCCAAACACCTTTGACACCAGGGAAAGACCTGAATAAGCATTCCCTTGGGAACCTTTTTTGGACTCTAAGGAAGAGGGACCTGACTAGGCGTCATCTGGCTGAAAATCCCCATGGTGCCTGGGAAAGGGATACCTGGAAAGTCAGTGAAAGTGGCCCACAAGTGCTAGGCTCCATAAGCCCCAGGTTATGGCTTCGACAGTGGCCAGGGAAGTGAAGACACCCTCCAGAGCGCTTATTCCCCATGTACTGCCTCTGTAGCAGAGAGCTTCTGGAGACTTGGTATGGATCATGACTGGGAAAACTGTGGTCCTGGGAGCAGAGCCATTGTCTTGGTGTCTTCACTAGCCTAACACCTCTAGCACCATGGATAGTAAGACTGCAAAATGCAGTCCATTGGGCTACCTATTTTTGACTCTAAGGAAGGGGACCTGCACTTGATGCATCTGGCCTGAAAAATCCACAAAGCGGCTGGGAATACAGTTGTATACCTGGAAGTACATTGACCTGAAAGAGGCCACAGTTGCCTAGGCTCCCAAAGCCCAGGTACCTTCTTCGACAGTTCCCTGGAATGTGAAAAGGCACCCATCCACCTCGCTATTTCCCCATGTCTGCTCTGTTCGCAGAGGAGCTTGGTGACTAGGTTGTTTAACATACATTTTACACTTAGGTCCCATTGTGAAGTGACGTACTACATTCTGACAATTCACATCCACAACACAACAATATCCAGGGAATAACTGGAATAAAAATCATTCTTAGGGATACCAATATTGACTTCTAATTAAGATCCCCCATCATGTGCATGAAATTGGCTTGAAACTCCCTAAGGGCTGGGGGATATAAAGTGTGTAATGTCATGTGTGTGTGTCCCTAAGCTGCTAGGGCTACCAAAGCCCACATGAGGCTCTTCGGTCATTGCACTTGTAACTTTAATGGACACCCACCTCAAGCCGATAATTACCCCTTTGTAAGCTCTGTATCATGATATCTTCATGTATCCCCACTGAGCTGTTATCGACTGGTAAAACTGAAGGGGCCATGTGACTCAGATGCCCCCCTCCCCTCGCGCTCAATGGGTTGTGTGTGTGTGTCCCCAAACCTCTGGCACCAGGGGAAGACTGAACTAAGCAGTACCCTTGGGCATACCTTTTTTAACTTTAAGGAAGAGACCGGCAAGTGTGGGGGAGGGGGGGGGGTTGGAGGCAATGTGTGCCTGAAAATCACCTAGGGGCTGAAGAAGTGTTTCCTGGAAAGTCAGTTGAAAGAGGCACCAGTTTGGCCTCCGGCTCCAAAGCCCAGTGAAGGCTTCGGACAAAGGACAGGGAGCCTGACGGATTCCCTCCGCAGCAGCTAATTCTGCATATGTCTGGCTCGGTAGCAGTGTGCTCTGTGAAACTACGCCTTTTTAGGACTGGGAAAACTGACGGACTGGGAAAGCAGAAGCCATTGTTCTTTGGTTTTCTTCAGAGTCAAACACGCCTCTTAGCACCAGGGAAGACTGAATAAGCCGAGTCCCTCGGCGCTACCTGTATTCTGTCTCTAAGGAAGAGGACCCATGCCAGGGTGCATTGGGCTGTGAAAATCTGACAGTCGGGGTTGATGAGAGAGTGATTACTGGAAAGTCAGTGGAAAGAGGCCACAGTTCTAGGGGATTCCAGGAACACCCGGATAGGGCTTCCCAATTGCCACTGGAAGCCTCATGGAAGTCCCTCCTCAGAGCTTGTTTCCAGATGGTCTCGATACTGTTAGCAGAAAGGTCTGGAAGAATATCGCCTGTGTCTGGACAGGGATGCTGGATCAGGCCTGTGAAAGCAGAGCCCATAGTTTTGGCTTCTTCCACAGACAAACTCGTCATTTGAACCAGGGATGAGCAATGAATAATGCAGTCCCCTGGGCTACCTTTTTTGACTCTAAGGTTTTTTGACTCTAAGGAAGAGACCCTGCAAGGCTGCATCTGGCTGAAAATCACAAGGGGCTGGGAAGTGATACCTGGAAAGTCAGTGAAAGAGGCCACAGTGCCTAGGCTCCAAAGCCCCCAGGTAAGGCTTCGACAGTGCCCTGGAACGTGAAGGCACCCTCCACAGCGCTATTTTTCCCCATGTCTGCTCTGTAGCAGAGAGCTCTGGAGACTAGGTCTGTTCTGACTGGGAAACTGAGGGCCCTGGGAGCAGAGCCATTGTTCTGGCGTCTTCACAGCCAAACACCTCTTGCACCAGGGAAGACTGAATAAGCAGTCCCCCTTGGGCTACCTTTTTTGACTCTAAGGAAGAGACCCTGCAAGGCTGCATCTGGCTGAAAATCACAAGGGGCTGGGAAGTGATACCTGGAAAGTCAGTGAAAGAGGCCACAGTGCCTAGGCCCCAAAGCCCAGGTAGGGCTTCGACAGTGCCCTGGAACGTGAAGGCACCCTCCTCAGCGCTTTTCCCCCATGTCTGCTCTGTAGCAGAGAGCTCTGGAGACTAGGTCTGTTCTGACTGGGAAACTGAGGCCCTGGGAGCAGAGCCATTGTTCTGGCGTCTTCACAGCCAAACACCTCTTGCACCAGGGAAGACTGAATAAGCAGTCCCTTGGGCTACCTTTTTTGACTCTAAGGAAGAGACCCTGCAAGGCTGCATCTGGCTGAAAATCACAAGGGGCTGGGAAGTGATACCTGGAAAGTCAGTGAAAGAGGCCACAGTGCCTAGGCTCCAAAGCCCCAGGTAAGGCTTCGACAGTGCCCTGGGACGTGAAGGCACCCTCCTCAGCGCTTTTTCCCCATGTCTGCTCTGTAGCAGAGAGCTCTGGAGACTAGGTCTGTTCTGACTGGGAAACTGAGGCCCTGGGAGCAGAGCCATTGTTCTGGCGTCTTCACACAGCCAAACACCTCTTGCACCAGGGAAGACTGAATAAGCAGTCCCTTGGGCTACCTTTTTTTTGACTCTAAGGAAGAGACCCTGCAAGGCTGCATCTGGCTGAAAATCACAAGGGGCTGGGAAGTGATACCTGGAAAGTCAGTGAAAGAGGCCACAGTGCCTAGGCCCCAAACCCAGGTAAGGCTTCCCCAAGGCAGGGGAGCCTGAAGGAACCCTCCTCAGCGCTATTTCCCCATGTCTGCTCTGTAGCAGAGAGCTCTGGAGACTAGGTCTGTTCTGACTGGGAAACTGAGGCCCTGGGAGCAGAGCAGCCATTGTTCTGGCGTCTTCACAGCCAAACACCTCTTGCACCAGGGAAGACTGAATAAGCAGTCCCTTGGGCTACCTTTTTTTGACTCTAAGGAAGAGACCCTGCAAGGCTGCATCTGGCTGAAAATCACAAGGGGCTGGGAAGTGATACCTGGAAAGTCAGTGAAAGAGGCCACAGTGCCTAGGCTCCAAAGCCCAGGTAAGGGCTTCGACAGTGCCCTGGAACGTGAAGGCACCCTCCTCAGAGCTTTTTCCCCCATGTCTGCTCTGTAGCAGAGAGCTCTGGAGACTAGGTCTGTTCTGACTGGGAAACTGAGGGCCCTGGGAGCAGAGCCATTGTTCTGGCGTCTTCACAGCCAAACACCTCTTGCACCAGGGGAAGACTGAATAAGCAGTCCCTTGGGCTACCTTTTTTGACTCTAAGGAAGAGACCCTGCAAGGCTGCATCTGGCTGAAAATCACAAGGGGCTGGGAAGTGATACCTGGAAAGTCAGTGAAAGAGGCCACAGTGCCTAGGCTCCAGCAGCCCAGGTAAGGCTTCCCCAGTGCCCTGGAGCCGTGAAGGAACCCTCCTCAGAGCTATTTCCCCATGTCTGCTCTGTAGCAGAGAGCTCTGGAGACTAGGTCTGTTCTGACTGGGAAACTGAGGCCCTGGGAGCAGAGCCATTGTTCTGGCGTCTTCACAGCCAAACACCTCTTGCACCAGGGAAGACTGAATAAGCAGTCCCTTGGGCTACCTTTTTTGACTCTAAGGAAGAGACCCTGCAAGGCTGCATCTGGCTGAAAATCACAAGGGGCTGGGAAGTGATACCTGGAAAGTCAGTGAAAGAGGCCACAGTGCCTAGGCTCCAAAGCCCAGGTAAGGCTTCGACAGTGCCCTGGAACGTGAAGGGCACCCTCCTCAGCGCTTTTTCCCCCCATGTCTGCTCTGTAGCAGAGAGCTCTGGAGACTAGGTCTGTTCTGACTGGGAAAACTGAGGCCCTGGGAGCAGAGCCATTGTTCTGGCGTCTTCACAGCCAAACACCTCTTGCACCAGGGAAGACTGAATAAGCAGTCCCTTGGGCTACCTTTTTTGACTCTAAGGAAGAGACCCTGCAAGGCTGCATCTGGGCTGAAAATCACAAGGGGCTGGGAAGTGATACCTGGAAAGTCAGTGAAAGAGGCCACAGTGCCTAGGCTCCAAAGCCCAGGTAAGGCTTCGACAGTGCCCTGGAACGTGAAGGCACCCTCCCACAGCGCTATTTCCCCATGTCTGCTCTGTAGCAGAGAGCTCTGGAGACTAGGTCTGTTCTGACTGGGAAACTGAGGCCCTGGGAGCAGAGCCATTGTTCTGGCGTCTTCACAGCCAAACACCTCTTGCACCAGGGAAGACTGAATAAGCAGTCCCTTGGGCTACCTTTTTTGACTCTAAGGAAGAGACCCTGCAAGGCTGCATCTGGCTGAAAATCACAAGGGGCTGGGAAGTGATACCTGGAAAGTCAGTGAAAGAGGCCACAGTGCCTAGGCTCCAAAGCCCAGGTAAGGCTTCGACAGTGCCCTGGAACGTGAAGGCACCCTCCACAGCGCTTTTTCCCCATGTCTGCTCTGTAGCAGAGAGCTCTGGAGACTAGGTCTGTTCTGACTGGGAAACTGAGGCCCTGGGAGCAGAGCCATTGTTCTGGCGTCTTCACAGCCAAACACCTCTTGCACCAGGGAAGACTGAATAAGCAGTCCCTTGGGCTACCTTTTTTGACTCTAAGGAAGAGACCCTGCAAGGCTGCATCTGGCTGAAAATCACAAGGGGCTGGGAAGTGATACCTGGAAAGTCAGTGAAAGAGGCCACAGTGCCTAGGCTCCAAAGCCCAGGTAAGGCTTCGACAGTGCAGGGGAACGTGAAGGAACCCTCCTCAGAGCTATTTCCCCATGTCTGCTCTGTAGCAGAGAGCTCTGGAGACTAGGTCTGTTCTGACTGGGAAACTGAGGCCCTGGGGAAGCAGAGCCATTGTTCTGGCGTCTTCACAGCCAAACACCTCTTGCACCAGGGAAGACTGAATAAGCAGTCCCTTGGGCTACCTTTTTTGACTCTAAGGAAGAGACCCTGCAAGGCTGCATCTGGCTGAAAATCACAAGGGGCTGGGAAGTGATACCTGGAAAGTCAGTGAAAGAGGCCACAGTGCCTAGGCTCCAGCACCCGGGTAAGGCTTCCCCAAGGCAGGGAGCCTCAAGGAACCCTCCTCAGAGCTATTTCCCCCATGTCTGCTCTGTAGCAGAGAGCTCTGGAGACTAGGTCTGTTCTGACTGGGAAACTGAGGCCCTGGGAGCAGAGCCATTGTTCTGGCGTCTTCACAGCCAAACACCTCTTGCACCAGGGAAGACTGAATAAGCAGTCCCTTGGGCTACCTTTTTTGACTCTAAGGAAGAGACCCTGCAAGGCTGCATCTGGCTGAAAATCACAAGGGGCTGGAAGTGATACCTGGAAAGTCAGTGAAAGAGGCCACAGTGCCTAGGCTCCAAAGCCCAGGTAAGGCTTCGACAGTGCCCCTGGAACGTGAAGGACACCCTCCTCAGAGCTTTTTCCCCATGTCTGCTCTGTAGCAGAGAGCTCTGGAGACTAGGTCTGTTTCTGACTGGGAAACTGAGGCCCTGGGAGCAGAGCCATTGTTCTGGCGTCTTCACAGCCAAACACCTCTTGCACCAGGGAAGACTGAATAAGCAGTCCCTTGGGCTACCTTTTTTGACTCTAAGGAAGAGACCCTGCAAGGCTGCATCTGGCTGAAAATCACAAGGGGCTGGGAAGTGATACCTGGAAAGTCAGTGAAAGAGGCCACAGTGCCTAGGCTCCAAGCACCCGGGTAAGGCTTCCCCAAGTGCCCTGGGAACGTGAAGGCACCCTCCTCAGAGCTATTTCCCCATGTCTGCTCTGTAGCAGAGAGCTCTGGAGACTAGGTCTGTTCTGACTGGGAAACTGAGGCCCTGGGAGCAGAGCCATTGTTCTGGCGTCTTCACAGCCAAACACCTCTTGCACCAGGGAAGACTGAATAAGCAGTCCCTTGGGCTACCTTTTTTGACTCTAAGGAAGAGACCCTGCAAGGCTGCATCTGGCTGAAAATCACAAGGGGCTGGGAACGTGATACCTGGAAAGTCAGTGAAAGAGGCCACAGTGCCTAGGCTCCAGCACCCGGGTAGGGCTTCCCCAAGTGCCAGGGGAGCCTCAAGGAACCCTCCTCAGAGCTATTTCCCCATGTCTGCTCTGTAGCAGAGAGAGCTTGGAGACT
>JAGTYA010001180.1:0-13231 GCA_024291935.2 Okapia johnstoni | reverse complement strand
CAGCCAAACACCTTTGCACCAGGGAAGACTGAATAAGCAGTCCCTTGGGCTACCTTTTTTGACTCTAAGGAAGAGACCCTGCAAGGCTGCATCTGGCTGAGAATCACAAGGGGCTGGGAAGTGATACCTGGAAAGTCAGTGAAAGAGGCCACAGTGCCTAGGACCCTGCACCCGGGTAGGGCTTCCCCAAGGCAGGGAGCCTCAAGGAACCTTCCTCAGAGCTATTTCCCCAAGTCTGCTCTGTAGCAGAGAGCTCTGGAGACTAGGTCTGTTCTGACTGGGAAACTGAGGCCCTGGGAGCAGAGCCATTGTTCTGGCGTCTTCACAGCCAAACACCTCTTGCACCAGGGAAGACTGAATAAGCAGATCCTTGGGCTACCTTTTTTGACTCTAAGGAAGAGACCCTGCAAGGCTGCATCTGGCTGAAAATCACAAGGGGCTGGGAAGTGATACCTGGAAAGTCAGTGAAAGAGGCCACAGTGCCTAGGCTTCAAAGCCCAGGTAAGGCTTCGACAGTGCCCTGGAACGTGAAGGCACCCTCCACAGCGCTTTTTCCCCATGTCTGCTCTCTAGCAGAGAGCTCTGGAGACTAGGTCTGTTCTGAATGGGAAACTGAGGCCCTGGGAGCAGAGCCATTGTTCTGGCGTCTTCACAGCCAAACACCTCTTGCACCAGGGAAGACTGAATAAGCAGTCCCTTGTGCTCCCTTTTTTGACTCTAAGGAAGAGTCCCTGCAAGGCTGCATCTGGCTGAAAATCACAAGGGGCTGGGAAGTGATACCTGGAAAGTCAGTGAAAGAGGACACAGTGCCTAGGCCCCAGCACCCGGGTAGGGCTCCCCCAAGGCAGGGAGCCTCAAGGAACCCTCCTCAGCTATTTTTCCCCATGTCTGCTCTGTAGTAGAGAGCTCTGGAGACTAGGACTGTTCTGACTGGGAAATTTAGGCCCTGGGAACAGAGCCATTGTTCTGGCGTCTTCACAGCCAAACACCTCTTGCACCAGGGAAGACTGAATAAGCAGTCCCTTGTGCTACCTTTTTTGACTCTAAGGAAGAGACCCTGCAAGGCTGCATCTGGCTGAAAATCACAAGGGGCTGGGAAGTGATACCTGGAAAGTCAGTGAAAGAGGCCACAGTGCCGAGGCTCCAAAGCACAGGTAAGGCTTCGACAGTGCCCTGGAACGTGAAGCCACCCTCCACAGCGCTTTTACCACATGTCTGCTTTGTACCAGAGAGCTCTGGAGACTAGGTCTTTTATGACTGGGAAACTGAGGCCCTGGAAGCAGAGCCATTGTTCTGGAGTCTTCACAGCCAAACACCTCTTGCACCAGGGAAGACTGAATAAGCAGTCCCTTGGGCTACCTTTTTTGACTCTAAGGAAGAGACCCTGCAAGGCTGCATCTGGCTGAAAATCACAAGGGGCTGGGAAGTGATACCTGGAAAGTCAGTGAAAGAGGCCAGTGCCTAGGCTCCAAAACCCAGGTAAGGCTTCGACAGTGCCCTGGAACCTGAAGGCAACCCTCCACAGCGCTTTTTTTTTCCCCCATGTCTGCTCTGTAGCAGAGAGCTCTGTAGACTAGGTCTGTTCTGACTGGGAAACTGAGGCCCTGGGAGCAGAGCCATTGTTCTGGCGTCTTCACAGCCAAACACCTCTTGCACCAGGGAAGACTGAATAAGCAGTCCCTTGGGCTACCTTTTTTGACTCTAAGGAAGAGACCCTGCAAGGCTGCATCTGGCTGAAAATCACAAGGGGCTGGGAAGTGATACCTGGAAAGTCAGTGAAAGAGGCACAGTGCCTAGGCCCCAGCACCCGGGTAGGGCTTCCCCAGTGCCCTGGAGCCTCAAGGCAACCCTCCTCAGAGCTTTTTCCCCATGTCTGCTCTGTAGCAGAGAGCTCTGGAGACTAGGTCTGTTCTGACTGGGAAACTGAGGCCCTGGGAGCAGAGCCATTGTTCTGGCGTCTTTCACAGCCAAACACCTCTTGCACCAGGGAAGACTGAATAAGCAGTCCCTTGGGCTACCTTTTTTGACTCTAAGGAAGAGACCCTGCAAGGCTGCATCTGGCTGAAAATCACAAGGGGCTGGAAGTGATACCTGGAAAGTCAGTGAAAGATGCCACAATGCCCAGGCTCCAAAACCCAGGTAAGGCTTCGACAGTCCCCTGGAACGTGAAGGCACCCTCCACAGCGATTTTTCCCCATGTCTGCTCTGTAGCAGAGAGCTCTGGAGACTAGGTCTGTTCTGACTGGGAAACTGAGGCCCTGGGAGCAGAGCCATTGTTCTGGCGTCTTCACAGCCAAACACCACTTGCACCAGGGAAGACTGAATAAGCAGTCCCTTGGGCTACCTTTGTTGACTCTAAGGAAGAGACCCTGCAAGGCTGCATCTGGCTGAAAATCACAAGGGGCTGGGAAGTGATACCTGGAAAGTCAGTGAAAGAGGCCACAGTGTCTAGGCCCCAGCACCCGGGTAGGGCTTCCCCCAGGCAGGGAGCCTCAAGGAACCCTCCTCAGAGCTATTTCCCCATGTCTGCTCTGTAGCAGAGAGCTCTGGAGACTAGGTCTGTTCTGACTGTGAAAATGAGGCCCTGGGAGCAGAGCCATAGTTCTGGCGTCTTCACAGCCAAACACCACTTGCACCAGGGAAGACTGAATAAGCAGTCCCTTGGGCTACCTTTTTTGACTCTGAGGAAGAGACCCTGCAAGGCTGCATCTGGCTGAAAATCACAAGGGGCTGGGAAGTGATACCTGGAAAGTCAGTGAAAGAGGCCACAGTGCCTAGACTCCAAAGCCCAGGTAAGACTTCGGCAGTGGCCTGGAACGTGAAGGCACCCTCCACAGCGCTTTTTCCCCATGTCTGCTCTGTAGCAGAGAGCTCTGGAGACTAGGTCTGTTCTGACTGGTAAACTGAGGCCCTGGGAGCAGAGCCATTGTTCTGGCGTCTTCACAGCCAAACACCTTTGCACCAGGGAAGACTGAATAAGCAGTCCCTTGGGCTACCTTTTTTGACTCTAAGGAAGAGACCCTGCAAGGCTGCATCTGGCTGAGAATCACAAGGGGCTGGGAAGTGATACCTGGAAAGTCAGTGAAAGAGGCCACAGTGCCTAGGACCCTGCACCCGGGTAGGGCTTCCCCAAGGCAGGGAGCCTCAAGGAACCTTCCTCAGAGCTATTTCCCCAAGTCTGCTCTGTAGCAGAGAGCTCTGGAGACTAGGTCTGTTCTGACTGGGAAACTGAGGCCCTGGGAGCAGAGCCATTGTTCTGGCGTCTTCACAGCCAAACACCTCTTGCACCAGGGAAGACTGAATAAGCAGATCCTTGGGCTACCTTTTTTGACTCTAAGGAAGAGACCCTGCAAGGCTGCATCTGGCTGAAAATCACAAGGGGCTGGGAAGTGATACCTGGAAAGTCAGTGAAAGAGGCCACAGTGCCTAGGCTTCAAAGCCCAGGTAAGGCTTCGACAGTGCCCTGGAACGTGAAGGCACCCTCCACAGCGCTTTTTTTCCCCATGTCTGCTCTCTAGCAGAGAGCTCTGGAGACTAGGTCTGTTCTGAATGGGAAACTGAGGCCCTGGGAGCAGAGCCATTGTTCTGGCGTCTTCACAGCCAAACACCTCTTGCACCAGGGAAGACTGAATAAGCAGTCCCTTGTGCTCCCTTTTTTGACTCTAAGGAAGAGACCCTGCAAGGCTGCATCTGGCTGAAAATCACAAGGGGCTGGGAAGTGATACCTGGAAAGTCAGTGAAAGAGGACACAGTGCCTAGGCCCCAGCACCCGGGTAGGGCTCCCCCAAGGCAGGGAGCCTCAAGGAACCCTCCTCAGAGCTATTTCCCCATGTCTGCTCTGTAGTAGAGAGCTCTGGAGACTAGGACTGTTCTGACTGGGAAATTTAGGCCCTGGGAACAGAGCCATTGTTCTGGCGTCTTCACAGCCAAACACCTCTTGCACCAGGGACCAGGGAGACTGAATAAGCAGTCCCTTGTGCTACCTTTTTTGACTCTAAGGAAGAGACCCTGCAAGGCTGCATCTGGCTGAAAATCACAAGGGGCTGGGAAGTGATACCTGGAAAGTCAGTGAAAGAGGCCACAGTGCCGAGGGCTCCAAAGCACAGGTAAGGCTTCGACAGTGCCCTGGAACGTGAAGCCACCCTCCACAGCGCTTTTTTTTTACATGTCTGCTTTGTACCAGAGAGCTCTGGAGACTAGGTCTGTTTCTGACTGGGAAACTGAGGCCCTGGAAGCAGAGCCATTGTTCTGGAGTCTTCACAGCCAAACACCTCTTGCACCAGGGAAGACTGAATAAGCAGTCCCTTGGGCTCCCTTTTTTGACTCTAAGGAAGAGACCCTGCAAGGCTGCATCTGGCTGAAAATCACAAGGGGCTGGGAAGTGATACCTGGAAAGTCAGTGAAAAAGGCCACAGTGCCTATGCCCCAGCACCCGGGTAGGTCTTCCCCAAGGCAGGGAGCCTCAAGGAACCCTCCTCAGAGTTTTTTCCCCATGTCTGCTCTGTAGCAGAGAGCTCTGGAGAATAGGTCTGTTCTGACTGGGAAACTGAGGCCCTGGGAGCAGAGCCATTGTTCTGGCATCTTCACAGCCAAACACCTCTTGCACCACCAGGGAAGACTGAATAAGCGGTCAATTGGGCTACCTTTTTTGACTCTAAGGAAGAGATCCTGCAAGGCTGCATCTGGCTGAAAATCACAAGGGGCTGGGAAGTGATACCTGGAAAGTCAGTGAAAGAGAGCCACAGTGCCTAGGCTCCAAAGCCCCCGGGTAAGGCTTCGACAGTGCCCTGGAACGTGAAGGCACCCTCCACAGCGCTTTTTCCACATGTGTGCTCTGTAGCAGAGAGCTCTGGAGACTAGGTCTGTTCTGACTGGGAAACTGAGCCCCTGGGAGCAGAGCCATTGTTATGGTGTCTTCACAGCCAAACACCTCTTGCACCAGGGAAGACTGAATAAGCAGTCCCTTGGGCTACCTATTTTGACTCTAAGGAAGAGACCCTGCAAGGCTGCATCTGGCTGAAAATCACAAGGGGCTGGGAAGTGATACCTGGAAAGTCAGTGAAAGAGGCCACAGTGCCAGGCTCCAAAGCCCAGGTAAGGCTTCGACAGTGCCCCCTGGAACGTGAAGGCACCCTCCACAGCGCTTTTTTTCCCCATGTCTGCTCTGTAGCAGAGAGCTCTGGAGACTAGGTCTGTTCTGACTGGGAAACTGAGGCCCTGGGAGCAGAGCCATTGTTCTGGCGTCTTCACAGCCAAACACCTCTTGCACCAGGGAAGACTGAATAAGCAGTCCCTTGGGCTACCTTTTTTGACTCTAAGGAAGAGACCCTGCAAGGCTGCATCTGGCTGAAAATCACAAGGGGCTGGGAAGTGATACCTGGAAAGTCAGTGAAAGAGGCCACAGTGCCTAGGCTCCAAAGCCCAGGTAAGGCTTCGACAGAGCCCTGGAACGTGAAGGCACCCTCCACAGCGCTTTTTCCCCATGTCTGCTCTGTAGCAGAGAGCTCTGGAGACTAGGTCTGTTCTGACTGGGAAACTGAGGCCCTGGGAGCAGAGCCATTGTTCTGGCGTCTTCACAGCCAAACACCTCTTGCACCAGGGAAGACTGAATAAGCAGATTCTTGGGCTACCTTTTTTGACTCTAAGCAAGAGACCCTGCAAGGCTGCATCTGGCTGAAAATCACAAGGGGCTGGGAAGTGATACCTGGAAAGTCAGTGAAAGAGGCCACAGTGCCTAGGCTCCAAAGCCCAGGTAAGGCTAAGGCTTCGACAGTGCCCTGGAACGTGAAGGCACCCTCCACAGCGCTTTTTTTCCCCATGTCTGCTCTCTAGCAGAGAGAGCTCTGGAGACTAGGTCTGTTCTGAATGGGAAACTGAGGCCCTGGGAGCAGAGCCATTGTTCTGGCGTCTTCACAGCCAAACACACACTTGCACCAGGGAAGACTGAATAAGAATAAGCAGTCCCTTGGGCTCCCTTTTTTGACTCTAAGGAAGAGACCCTGCAAGGCTGCATCTGGCTGAAAATCACAAGGGGCTGGGAAGTGATACCTGGAAAGTCAGTGAAAGAGGACACAGTGCCTAGGCCCCAGCACCCGGGTAGGGCTCCCCCAAGGCAGGGAGCCTCAAGGAACCCTCCTCAGAGCTATTTCCCCATGTCTGCTCTGTAGCAGAGAGCTCTGGAAACTAGGTCTGTTCTGACTGGGAAACTGAGGCCCTGGGAGCAGAGCCATTGTTCTGGCGTCTTCACAGCCAAGCACCTCTTGCACCAGGGAAGACTGAATAAGCAGTCCCTTGGGCTACCTTTTTTGACTCTAAGGAAGAGACCCTGCAAGGCTGCATCTGGCTGAAAATCACAAGGGGCTGGGAAGTGATACCTGGAAAGTCAGTGAAAGAGGCCACAGTGCCTAGGCCCCAGCACCCGGTAGGGCTTCCCCAAGGCAGGGAGCCTCAAGGAACCCCCTCAGAGCTATTTCCCCATGTCTGCTCTGTAGCAGAGAGCTCTGTAGACTAGGTCTGTTCTGACTGGGGGAAACTGAGGCCCTGGGAGCAGAGCCATTGTTCTGGCGTTTTCACAGCACAGCACCACTTGCACAGGGGGAAGACTGAATAAGCAGTCCCTTGGGGTACCTTTTTTGACTCTAAGGAAGAGACCCTGCAAGGCTGCATCTGGCTGAAAATCACAAGGGGCTGCGAAGTGATACCTGGAAAGTCAGTGAAAGAGGCCACGGTGTCTAGGCCCCAGCACCCGGGTAGGGCTTCCCCGAGGCAGGGAGCCTCAAGGAACCCTCCTCAGAGCTATTTCCCCATGTCTGCTCTGTAGCAGAGAGCTCTGGAGACTAGGACTGTTCTGATTGGGAAACTGAGGCCCTGGGAGCAGAGCCATTGTTCTGGCGTCTTCACAGCCAAACACCTCTTGCACCAGGGAAGACTGAATAAGCAGTCCCTTGGGCTACCTTTTTTGACTCTAAGGAAGAGACCCTGCAAGGCTGCATCTGGCTGAAAATCACAAGGGGCTGGGAAGTGATACCTGGAAAGTCAGTGAAAGAGGCCACAGTGCCTAGGCTCCACAGCCCAGGTAAGGCTTCAACAGTGTCCTGGAACGTGAAGGCACCCTCCACAGCGATTTTTCCCCTTTTCTGCTCTGTAGCAGAGAGCTCTGGAGACTAGGTCTGTTCTGACTGGGAAACTGAGGCCCTGGGAGCAGAGCCATTGTTCTGGCGTCTTCACAGCCAAGCACCTCTTGCACCAGGGAAGACTGAATAAGCAGTCCCTTGAGCTACCTTTTTTGACTCTAAGGAAGAGAACCTGCAAGGCTGCATCTGGCTGAAAATCAAAATGTGCTGGGAAGTGATACCTGGAAAGTCAGTGAAAGAGGCCACACTGCCTAGGCTCCAAAGCCCAGGTAGTGCTTCGACAGTGCCCTGGAACGTGAAGGAACCCTCCACAGCGCTTTTTCCACATGTCTGCTCTGTAGCAGAGAGCTCTGGAGACTAGGTCTGTTCTGACTGGCAAACTGAGGCCCTGGGAGGAGAGCCATTGTTCTGGCGTCTTCACAGCCAAACACCTCTTGCTCCAGGGAAGACTGAATAAGCAGTCCCTTGGGCTCCCTTTTTTGACTCTAAGGAAGAGACCCTGCAAGGCTGCATCTGGCTGAAAATCACAAGGGGCTGGGAAGTGATACCTGGAAAGTCAGTGAAAGAGGCCACAGTGCCTAGGCCCCAGCACCCGGGTAGGGCTTCCCCAAGGCAGGGAGCCTCAAGGAACCCTCCTCAGAGCTATTTTCCCATGTCTGCTCTGTAGCAGGGAGCTCTGGAGACTAGGTCTGTTCTGACTGGTAAACTGAGGCACTGGGAGCAGAGCCATTGTTCTGGCGTCTTCACAGCCAAACACCTCTTGCACCAGGGAAGACTGAATAAGCAGTCCCTTGGGCTACCTTTTTTTTTTCTAAGGAAGAGACCCTGCAAGGCTGCATCTGGCTGAAAATCACAAGGGGCTGGGAAGTGATACCTGGAAAGTCAGTGAAAGAGGCCACAGTGCCTAGGCTCCAAAGCCCCAGTAAGGCTTCGACAGAGCCCTGAAACGTGAAGGCACCCTCCACAGCGCTTTTTTTCCCCATGTCTGCTCTGTAGCAGAGAGCTCTGGAGACTAGGTCTGTTCTGACTGGGAAACTGAGGCCCTGGAAGCAGAGATATTGTTCTGGCGTCTTCACAGCCAAACACCTCTTGCACCAGGGAAGACTGAATAAGCAGTCCCTTGGGCTCCCTTTTTTTTTTTTGACTCTAAGGAAGAGACCCTGCAAGGCTGCATCTGGCTGAAAATCACAAGGGGCTGGAAAGTGATACCTGGAAAGTCAGTGAAAGAGGCCACAGTGCCTAGGCTCCAAAGCCCAGGTAAGGCTTCGACAGTGCTCTGGAACGTGAAGGCACCCTCCTCAGAGCTATTTATTTCCCCATGTCTGCTCTGTAGCAGAGAGCTCTGGAGACTAGGTCTGTTCTGACTGGGAAACTGAGGCCCTGGGAGCAGAAACATTGTTCTGGCGTCTTCACAGCCAAACACCTCTTGCACCAGGGAAGACTGAATAAGCAGTCCCTTGGGCTACCTTTTTTGACTCTAAGGAAGAGACCCTGCAAGGCTGCATCTGGCTGAAAATCACAAGGGGCTGGGAACTGATACCTGGAAAGTCAGTGAAAGAGGCCACAGTGCCTAGGCCCAAGCAACCGGGTAGGGCTTCCCCAAGGCAGGGAGCCTCAAGGAACCCTCCTCAGAGCTATTTCCCCATGTCTGCTCTGTAGCAGAGAGCTCTGGAGACTAGGTCTGTTCTGAATGGGAAACTGAGGCCCTGGAGCAGAGCCATTGTTCTGGCGTCTTCACAGCCAAACACCTCTTGCACCATGGAAGACTGAATAAGCAGTCCCTTGGGCTACCTTTTTTGAATCTAAGGAAGAGACCCTGCAAGGCTGCATCTGGCTGAAAATCACAAGGGGCTGGGAAGTGATACCTGGAAAGTCAGTGAAAGAGGACACAGTGCTAAGGCCGCATCACCCGGGTAGGGCTTCCCCAAGGCAGGGAGGCTCAAGGAATCCTCCTCAGAGCTATTTCCCCATGTCTGCTCTGTAGCAGAGAGCTCTGGAGACTAGGTCTGCTCTGACTGGGAACTGAGGCCCTGGGAGCAGAGCCATTGTTCCATGGGCGTCTTCACAGCCAAACACCTCTTGCACCAGGGAAGACTGAATAAGCAGTCCCCCTGGGGCTACCTTTTTTGACTCTAAGGAAGAGACCCTGCAAGGCTGCATCTGGCTGAAAATCACAAGGGGCTGGGAAGTGATACCTGGAAAGTCAGTGAAAGAGGCCACAGTGCCTAGGCTCCAAAGCCCAGGTAAGGCTTCGACAGTGCCCTGGAACGTGAAGGCACCCTCCACAGCAGCTTTTTCCCCCCCATGTCTGCTCTGTAGCAGAGAGCTCTGGAGACTAGATCTGTTCTGACTGGTAAACTGAGGCCCTGGGAGCAGAGCCATTGTTCTGGCGTCTTCACAGCCAAACACCTCTTGCACCAGGGAAGACTGAATAAGCAGTCCCTTGGGCTACCTTTTTTGACTCTAAGGAAGAGACCCTGAAAGGCTGCATCGGGCTGAATATCACAAGGGGCTGGGAAGTCATACCTGGAAGGTCAGTGAAAGAGGCAACAGTGCTTAGGCTCCAAAGTCCAGGTAAGGCTTCAACAGTGCCCTGGAACGTGAAGGCACCCTCCACAGCGCGTTTTCCCCATGTCTGCTCTGTAGCAGAGAGCTCAGGAGACTAGGTCTGTTCTGACTGGGAAACTGAGGCCCTGGGAGCAGAGCCATTGTTCTGGCGTCTTCACAGCCAAACACCTCTTGCACCAGGGAAGACTGAAGAAGCAGTCCCTTGGGCTACCTATATTGACTCTAAGGAAGAGACCCTGCAAGGCTAAATCTGGCTGAAAATCACAAGGGACTGGGAAGTGATACCTGGAAATTCAGTGAAAGAGGCCACAGTGCCTAGGCTCCAAAGACCAGGTAAGGCTTCGTCAGTGCCCTGGAACGTGAAGGCACCCTCCACAGTGCTTTTTTTTCCCCATGTCTGCTCGGTAGCAGAGAGCTCTGGGGACTAGGTCTCTTCTGACTGGGAAACTGAGGCCCTGGGAGCAGAGCCATTGTTCTGGCGTCTTCACAGCCAAACACCTCTTGCACCAGGGAAGACTGAATAAGCAGTCCCTTGGACTACCTTTTTTGACTCTAAGGAAGAGACGCCGCAAGGCTGCATCTGCCTGAAAATCACAAGGGGCTGGGAAGTGATACCTGGAAAGTCAGTGAAAGAGGCCACAGTGCCGAGGCTCCAAAGCCCAGGTAAGGCTTTGACAGTGCCCTGGAACTTGAAGGCACCCTCCACAGCGCTTTTTCCCCATGTCTGCTCTGTAGCAGAGAGCTCTGGAGACTAGGTCTGTTCTGACTGGGAAACTGAGGCCCTGGGAGCAGAGCCATTGTTCTGGCGTCTTCAACGCCAAACACCTCTTGCACCAGGGAAGACTGAATAAGCAGTCCCTTGGGCGAACTTTTTTGACTCTAAGGAAGAGACCCTGCAAGGCTGCATCTGGCTGAGAATCACAAGGGGCTGGGAAGTGATACCTGGAAAGTCAGTGAAAGAAGCCACAGTGCCTAGGCACCAGCACCCGGGTAGGGCTTCCCCAAGGCAGGAAGCCTCAAGGAACCTTCCTCAGAGCTATTTCCCCATGTCTGCTCTGTAGCAGAGGGCTCTGGAGACTAGGTCTGTTCTGACTGCTAAACTGAGGCCCTGGGAGCAGAGCCATTGTTCTGGCGTCTTCACAGCCAAACACTCTTGCACCAGGGAAGACTGAATAAGCAGTCCCTTGGGCTACCTTTTTTGACTCTAAGGAAGAGACCCTGCAAGGCTGCATCTGGCTGAAAATCACAAGGGGCTGGGAAGTGATACCTGGAAAATCAGTGAAAGAGGCCACAGTGCCTAGGCTCCAAAGCCCAGGTAAGGCTTCGACAGTGCCCTGGAACGTGAAGGCACCCTCCACAGCGCTTTTTCCCCATGTCTGCTCTGTAGCAGAGAGCTCTGGAGACTAGGTCTGTTCTGACTGGGAAACTGAGGCCCTGGGAGCAGAGCCATTGTTCTGGCGTCTTCACAGCCAAACACCTCTTGCACCAGGGAAGACTGAATAAGCAGTCCCTTGGGCTACCTTTTTTGACTCTAAGGAAGAGACCCTGCAAGGCTGCATCTGGCTGAAAATCACAAGGGGCTGGGAAGTGATACCTGGAAAGTCAGTGAAAGAGGCCACAGTGCCTAGGCTCCAAAGCCCAGGTAAGGCTTCGACAGTGCCCTGGAACGTGAAGGCACCCTCCACAGCGCTTTTTTTTCCCCATGTCTGCTCTGTAGCAGAGAGCTCTGGAGACTAGGTCTGTTCTGACTGGGAAACTGAGGCCCTGGGAGCAGAGCCATTGTTCTGGCGTCTTCACAGCCAAACACCTCTTGCACCAGGGAAGACTGAATAAGCAGTCCCTTGGGCTACCTTTTTTTGACTCTAAGGAAGAGACCCTGCAAGGCTGCATCTGGCTGAAAATCACAAGGGGCTGGGAAGTGATACCTGGAAAGTCAGTGAAAGAGGCCACAGTGCCTAGGCTCCAAATCCCAGGTAAGGCTTCGACAGTGCCCTGGAACGTGAAGGCACCCTCCACAGCGCTTTTTCCCCATGTCTGCTCTGTAGCAGAGAGCTCTGGAGACTAGGTCTGTTCTGACTGGGAAACTGAGGCCCTGGGAGCAGAGCCATTGTTCTGGCCTCTTCACAGCCAAACACCTCTTGCACCAGGTAAGACTGAATAAGCAGTCCCTTGGGCTACCTTTTTTGACTCTAGGCTGGGAAGTGATACCTGGAAAGTCAGTGAAAGAGGACACAGTGCCTAGGCCCCAGCACCCGGGTAGGGCTTCCCCAAGGCAGAGAGCCTCAAGGAACCCTCCTCAGAGCTATTTCCCCATGTCTGCTCTGTAGCAGAGAGCTCTGGAGACTAGGTCTGTTCTGACTGGGAAACTGAGGCCCTGGGAGCAGAGCCATTGTTCTGGCGTCTTCACAGCCAAACACCTCTTGCACCAGGGAAGACTGAATAAGCAGTCCCTTGGGCTACCTTTTTTGACTCTAAGGAAGAGACCCTGCAAGGCTGCATCTGGCTGAAAATCACAAGGGGCTGGGAAGTGATACCTGGAAAGTCAGTGAAAGAGGCCACAGTGCCTAGGCTCCAAAGCCCAGGTAAGGCTTCGACAGTGCCCTGGAACGTGAAGGCACCCTCCACAGCGCTTTTTCCCCATGTCTGCTCTGTAGCAGAGAGCTCTGGAGACTAGGTCTGTTCTGACTGGGAAACTGAGGCCCTGGGAGCAGAGCCATTGTTCTGGCGTCTTCACAGCCAAACACCTCTTGCACCAGGGAAGACTGACTGAATAAGCAGTCCCTTGGGCTACCTTTTTTGACTCTAAGGAAGAGACCCTGCAAGGCTGCATCTGGCTGAAAATCACAAGGGGCTGGGAAGTGATACCTGGAAAGTCAGTGAAAGAGGCCACAGTGCCTAGGCTCCAAAGCCCAGGTAAGGCTTCGACAGTGCCCTGGAACGTGAAGGCACCCTCCACAGCGCTTTTTCCCCATGTCTGCTCTGTAGCAGAGAGCTCTGGAGACTAGGTCTGTTCTGACTGGGAAACTGAGGCCCTGGGAGCAGAGCCATTGTTCTGGCGTCTTCACAGCCAAACACCTCTTGCACCAGGGAAGACTGAATAAGCAGTCCCTTGGGCTACCTTTTTTGACTCTAAGGAAGAGACCCTGCAAGGCTGCATCTGGCTGAAAATCACAAGGGGCTGGGAAGTGATACCTGGAAAGTCAGTGAAAGAGGACACAGTGCCTAGGCCCCAGCACCCGGGTAGGGCTTCCCCAAGGCAGAGGAGCCTCAAGAAGGAACCCTCCTCAGAGCTATTTCCCCATGTCTGCTCTGTAGCAGAGAGCTCTGGAGACTAGGTCTGTTCTGACTGGGAAACTGAGGCCCTGGGAGCAGAGCCATTGTTCTGGCGTCTTCACAGCCAAACACCTCTTGCACCAGGGAAGACTGAATAAGCAGTCCCTTGGGCTACCTTTTTAGACTCTAAGGAAGAGACCCTGCAAGGCTGCATCTGGCTGAAAATCACAAGGAGCTGGGAAGTGATACCTGGAAAG
>JAGTYA010001179.1:0-13241 GCA_024291935.2 Okapia johnstoni | reverse complement strand
GGGGGAGACGGGCCGGGGTACCCGCCGCAACTCGAGAATGCACCGCCGCAAGTCGAGAACACCCCCGTGAGGCCACGCCCATAGAGGGAGGAGGCGCTTTTCCTTGCAGGGCATGGAGAGCATGCCCCGGCACCTGTTCCGGCTCCGAACGGGGCTTGACTCCTTGCGGGCGACTCCAGGTGTCCCCCCGAGATCCCCGGGGCCAACCTGCCAAGAAAGCGGGCTTTCCCGCCACAACAACACCGCGAGGGGCGTCCCCCGGGCCCCCCCCCCTTGCGAGACGGGGCCCTTGGGATCTGCAGCGACGCGAGAGCCGTCCTGCCTTCTCTCTGGCGCTGCAACGGGAGGCTGGACTCCCTCTAGGCGCCCCCAGAGGTTCCCTGGGATACCCGTGTCCACAGGCGAGCGGAACCCTGAGTCTCCAGAGGCGCTCGCGGAGGGGGCCCCGCCGCCGTCGGCCCTCCTCTCGAAGGGGGGGTCCAAATCCATTCCTGAATGCCATCGCAATCCCTACATCCCTCGCACCTCCTGAGCGGACTCTCGCCTCATCTGAGTGTTCGAGAAGAGCCCCAAGGGGCCAGTTCCGGCCGCAAGACCAAAGGTCCCGAGGAACCCACCTTCGGCAACGAGTCAGTTCCCTGGGACGTGAGGGCATGGGGAAGCCCAGCAGCCCCATGGCGTGGTCAAAAGGAGGCCTGGACTTCTCAGAGGCAACAAGAGAGGCTCCCCGAGGCGCCACGCCCCCCGATTCAGAGAGGCCACCCCCGCTTCCCCCTGCGCCGCGCGGAAAAGCACGACCTTCGCCCCTGCATTCGAGGGGAAGCCCGATTTGCCCTTGGCTGTGACCGGAGAGAAAGGCTGAGTCCCCTCGACTCCCTGGAGGCCACCCCACAGGTGCCAGTTATACCTGTCCCCCCCCCCCCTCCGGGGACCCCCGAGGGTCCCTAGCTCCATGCCTGACGCGGACCCAGGGCGCTGCAGCGCCTCCTGGCGAATCCCGAGGCTGCTCGGGCCCCTGTCCGCTCGAAAGGAGGCATGGCGACCCCGCTGGGCTAACGGGGGAGACGGGCCGGGGTACCCGCCGCGCAACTCGAGAATGCACCACCGCCGAAGTCGAGAACACCCCCGTGAGGCCCACGCCCATAGAGGGAGGAGGCGCTTTTCCCTTGCAGGGCATGGAGAGCATGCCCCCGGCACTGTTCGGCTCCGTAACAGGGGCTTGACTCCTTGCGGGCGGACTCCAGGTGTCCCCCGAGACTCCACGGGCCAACCTGCCAATGAAAGCGGGGCCTTACCGCCACACTGCGGTGGGCGTCCCCCGGGCCCCCCTCCTTGCGAGACGGGGCCTTGGATCTGCAGCGACTCGGAGAGCCGTCCTGCCTTCTACTCTGGCGCTGCAAGGAGGCTGGACTCAATCTAGAGCGCCCACAGAGGTTACCTGGGATACCCGTGTCCACGGCAGAGCGGGAACCCTGAGTCTCAGAGGACGCTCCGCGAGGGGCCCCCCGTCGCCGTCGGCCCCCCCTCCTCTCGAAAGGGGGGTCCAATCCCTTTCTGAATGACATCGCAATATCTCCTAATTGCCCTCGCACATCCCAGAGCGGGGACTCTCGCACTCTCCTGAGGTTCGAGAAGTGGCCCCGAAGGGGGCCAGTTCCGGTCCGCAAAGACCAAAGGTGCCCGAGGAAAAACCCATCGGCAGCGAGTGTTTTGAGGGGAGGCGCTATGAGTCGAGTTCCCTGGACGTGAGGCGAGGAGGAAGCCCAGCAGCCCCTGGCGATGTCAAAAGGAGGCCTGGACTTCTTAGAGGCAACAAGTGAGGGGCTCCCGACGCGCCACGCCCCAGATTTCAGAGAGGGCAACCCCGATTCCCCTGCTGCGCCACGCGGAAAGGCAACGACATTCGACCACTGCATTCGCGGGGAAGCCCGTATTGCCCCTCGGTGTGATCGGGAGAGAAAATGCTGGAGTTCCCTCGATCCCTGGAGGCCCACCCCTCAGGTGCCAGGTATTACCTGTTCCCCTCCCACCCTCGGGGAACCGCCGATGGTCCCTAGCTCCATGCCTGACGCGGACCATGGGCGCTTGCAGCGCCTCCTGGCGAATCCCGAGGCTTGCTCGGGCCCCTGTTCCGACTCGAAAGGAGGGCATGGCGACCCCGCTGGGGCTAACGGGGAGGAGCCGGGTAGTGGGGAAATGGGGTACCCGCCCGCAACTCGGAGAATGCACCGCCGCGCCAAAGTCGAGAACACCCCCCGTGAGGCCACGCCCATAGAGGGAGGAGGCGCTTTTTTTTCCCTTGCAGGGCATGGAGAGCATGCCCCGGCACCTGTTCCGGCTCCGAACGGGGGCTTGACTCCTTTGCGGCGACTCCAGGTGTCCCCCGAGATCCCCGGGCCAACCTGCCAAGAAAGCGGGGCTTCCCGCTTCCCGCCACACCGCGAGAGGCGTCCCCCGGGCCCCCCCTCCTTGCGAGACGGGGCCCTTGGGATCTGCAGCGACTCGAGAGCCGTCCTGCCTTCTCTCTGGCGCTGCAACGGAGGCTGGACTCCCTCTAGGCGCCCCCAGAGGTTCCCTGGGATACCCGTGTCCACAGGCGAGCGGAACCCTGAGTCTCCAGAGGCCCGCTCGCGAGGGGCCCCCCGTCGCCGTCGGCCCCTCCTCTCGAAAGGGGGGTCCAAATCCCCTTCCTGAATGCCATCGCAATCCCTACATTCCCTCGCACCTCCAGAGCGGGACTCTCTCGCCTCTCCTGAGGTTCGAGAAGAGGCCCCAAGGGGCCAGTTCCGGCCGCAAGACCAAAGGTCCCCGAGGAACCCCCATCGGCAAGCGAGTCCAGTTCCCTGGACGTGAGGCGAGGGGAAGCCCAGCAGCCCCTGGCGATGTCAAAGGAGGCCTGGACTTCTCAGAGGCAACAAGAGAGGCTCCCCGAGGCGCCACGCCCCCGATTCAGAGAGGCCACCCCCCGCTTCCCCCTGCGCCGCGCGGAAAAGCACGACCTTCGCCCCCCTGCATTCGAGGGGAAGCCCGATTGCCCTTGGCTGTGACCGGAGAGAAAGGCTGAGTCCCCTCGACTCCCTGGAGGCCACCCCACAGGTGCCAGTTATACCTGTCCCCTCCCCCCCCTCCGGGGACCCCCGAGGGTCCTAGCTCCATGCCTGACGCGGACCCAGGGCGCTGCAGCGCCTCCTGGCGAATCCCGAGGCTGCTCGGGCCCCTGTCCGCTCGAAAGGAGGCATGGCGACCCCGCTGGGCTAACGGGGGAGACGGGCCGGGGTACCCGCCGCAACTCGAGAATGCACCGCCGCAAGTCGAGAACACCCCCCGTGAGGCCACGCCCATAGAGGGAGGAGGCGCTTTTCCCTTGCAGGGCATGGAGAGCATGCCCCGGCACCTGTTCCGGCTCCGAACGGGGCTTGACTCCTTGCGGGCGACTCCAGGTGTCCCCCGAGATCCCCGGGCCAACCTGCCAAGAAAGCGGGGCTTCCCGCCACACCGCGAGGGCGTCCCCCCGGGCCCCCCTCCTTGCGAGACGGGGCCCTTGGGATCTGCAGCGACGCGAGAGCCGTCCTGCCTTCTCTCTGGCGCTGCAACGGAGGCTGGACTCCCTCTAGGCGCCCCCAGAGGTTCCCTGGGATACCCGTGTCCACAGGCGAGCGGAACCCTGAGTCTCCAGAGGCCGCTCGCGAGGGGCCCCCCCCGTCGCCGTCGGCCCCTCCTCTCGAAAGGGGGGTCCAATCCCCTTCCTGAATGCCATCGCAATCCCTACATTCCCTCGCACCTCCAGAGCGGGACTCTCGCCTCTCCTGAGGTTCGAGAAGAGGCCCCAAGGGGCCAGTTCCGGCCGCAAGACCAAAGGTCCCCGAGGAACCCCCATCGGCAAGCGAGTCCAGTTCCCTGGACGTGAGGCGAGGGGAAGCCCAGCAGCCCCTGGCGATGTCAAAGGAGGCCTGGACTTCTCAGAGGCAACAAGAGAGGCTCCCCGAGGCGCCACGCCCCCGATTCAGAGAGAGAGCCACCCCCGCTTCCCCCTGCGCCGCGCGGAAAAGCACGACCTTCGCCCCTGCATTCGAGGGGAAGCCCGATTGCCCTTGGCTGTGACCGGAGAGAAAGGCTGAGTCCCCTCGACTCCCTGGAGGCCACCCCACAGGTGCCAGTTATACCTGTCCCCTCCCCCCCCTCCGGGGACCCCCGAGGGTCCTAGCTCCATGCCTGACGCGGACCCAGGGCGCTGCAGCGCCTCCTGGCGAATCCCGAGGCTGCTCGGGCCCCTGTCCGCTCGAAAGGAGGCATGGCGACCCCGCTGGGCTAACGGGGGAGACGGGCCGGGGTACCCGCCGCAACTCGAGAATGCACCGCCGCAAGTCGAGAACACCCCCCCGTGAGGCCACGCCCATAGAGGGAGGAGGCGCTTTTTCCCTTGCAGGGCATGGAGAGCATGCCCCGGCACCTGTTCCGGCTCCGAACGGGGCTTGACTCCTTGCGGGCGACTCCAGGTGTCCCCCGAGATCCCCCGGGCCAACCTGCCAAGAAAGCGGGGCTTCCCGCCACACCGCGAGGGGGCGTCCCCCGGGCCCCCCTCCTTGCGAGACGGGGCCCTTGGGATCTGCAGCGACGCGAGAGCCGTCCTGCCTTCTCTCTGGCGCTGCAACGGAGGCTGGACTCCCTCTAGGCGCCCCCAGAGGTTCCCTGGGATACCCGTGTCCACAGGCGAGCGGAACCCTGAGTCTCCAGAGGCCGCTCGCGAGGGGCCCCCCGTCGCCGTCGGCCCCTCCTCTCGAAAGGGGGGTCCAATCCCCTTCCTGAATGCCATCGCAATCCCTACATTCCCTCGCACCTCCAGAGCGGGACTCTCGCCTCTCCTGAGGTTCGAGAAGAGGCCCCAAGGGGCCAGTTCCGGCCGCAAGACCAAAGGTCCCCGAGGAACCCCCATCGGCAAGCGAGTCCAGTTCCCCTGGACGTGAGGCGAGGGGAAGCCCAGCAGCCCCTGGCGATGTCAAAGGAGGCCTGGACTTCTCAGAGGCAACAAGAGAGGCTCCCCGAGGCGCCACGCCCCCGATTCAGAGAGGCCACCCCCCGCTTCCCCCTGCGCCGCGCGGAAAAGCACGACCTTCGCCCCTGCATTCGAGGGGAAGCCCGATTGCCCTTGGCTGTGACCGGAGAGAAAGGCTGAGTCCCCTCGACTCCCTGGAGGCCACCCCACAGGTGCCAGTTATACCTGTCCCCTCCCCCCCTCCGGGGACCCCCGAGGGTCCTAGCTCCATGCCTGACGCGGACCCAGGGCGCTGCAGCGCCTCCTGGCGAATCCCGAGGCTGCTCGGGCCCCTGTCCGCTCGAAAGGAGGCATGGCGACCCCGCTGGGCTAACGGGGGAGACGGGCCGGGGTACCCGCCGCAACTCGAGAATGCACCGCCGCAAGTCGAGAACACCCCCGTGAGGCCACGCGCATAGAGGGAGGAGGCGCTTTTCCCTTGCAGGGCATGGAGAGCATGCCCCGGCACCTGTTCGGGCTCCGAACGGGGCTTGACTCCTTGCGGGCGACTCCAGGTGTCCCCCGAGATCCCCGGGCCAACCTGCCAAGAAAGCGGGGCTTCCCGCCACACCGCGAGGGCGTCCCCCGGGCCCCCCTCCTTGCGAGACGGGGCCCTTGGGATCTGCAGCGACGCGAGAGCCGTCCTGCCTTCTCTCTGGCGCTGCAACGGAGGCTGGACTCCCTCTAGGCGCCCCCAGAGGTTCCCTGGGATACCCGTGTCCACAGGCGAGCGGAACCCTGAGTCTCCAGAGGCCGCTCGCGAGGGGCCCCCCGTCGCCGTCGGCCCCTCCTCTCGAAAGGGGGGTCCAATCCCCTTCCTGAATGCCATCGCAATCCCTACATTCCCTCGCACCTCCAGAGCGGGACTCTCGCCTCTCCTGAGGTTCGAGAAGAGGCCCCAAGGGGCCAGTTCCGGCCGCAAGACCAAAGGTCCCCGAGGAACCCCCATCGGCAAGCGAGTCCAGTTCCCTGGACGTGAGGCGAGGGGAAGCCCAGCAGCCCCTGGCGATGTCAAAGGAGGCCTGGACTTCTCAGAGGCAACAAGAGAGGCTCCCCGAGGCGCCACGCCCCCGATTCAGAGAGGCCACCCCCGCTTCCCCCTGCGCCGCGCGGAAAAGCACGACCTTCGCCCCTGCATTCGAGGGGAAGCCCGATTGCCCTTGGCTGTGACCGGAGAGAAAGGCTGAGTCCCCTCGACTCCCTGGAGGCCACCCCACAGGTGCCAGTTATACCTGTCCCCTCCCCCCCTCCGGGGACCCCCGAGGGTCCTAGCTCCATGCCTGACGCGGACCCAGGGCGCTGCAGCGCCTCCTGGCGAATCCCGAGGCTGCTCGGGCCCCTGTCCGCTCGAAAGGAGGCATGGCGACCCCGCTGGGCTAACGGGGGAGACGGGCCGGGGTACCCGCCGCAACTCGAGAATGCACCGCCGCAAGTCGAGAACACCCCCGTGAGGCCACGCCCATAGAGGGAGGAGGCGCTTTTCCCTTGCAGGGCATGGAGAGCATGCCCCGGCACCTGTTCCGGCTCCGAACGGGGCTTGACTCCTTGCGGGCGACTCCAGGTGTCCCCCGAGATCCCCGGGCCAACCTGCCAAGAAAGCGGGGCTTCCCGCCACACCGCGAGGGCGTCCCCCGGGCCCCCCTCCTTGCGAGACGGGGCCCTTGGGATCTGCAGCGACGCGAGAGCCGTCCTGCCTTCTCTCTGGCGCTGCAACGGAGGCTGGACTCCCTCTAGGCGCCCCCAGAGGTTCCCTGGGATACCCGTGTCCACAGGCGAGCGGAACCCTGAGTCTCCAGAGGGCCGCTCGCGAGGGGCCCCCCGTCGCCGTCGGCCCCTCCTCTCGAAAGGGGGGTCCAATCCCCTTCCTGAATGCCATCGCAATCCCTACATTCCCTCGCACCTCCAGAGCGGGACTCTCGCCTCTCCTGAGGTTCGAGAAGAGGCCCCAAGGGGCCAGTTCCGGCCGCAAGACCAAAGGTCCCCGAGGAACCCCCATCGGCAAGCGAGTCCAGTTCCCTGGACGTGAGGCGAGGGGAAGCCCAGCAGCCCCTGGCGATGTCAAAGGAGGCCTGGACTTCTCAGAGGCAACAAGAGAGGCTCCCCGAGGCGCCACGCCCCCGATTCAGAGAGGCCACCCCCGCTTCCCCCTGCGCCGCGCGGAAAAAGCACGACCTTCGCCCCTGCATTCGAGGGGAAGCCCGATTGCCCTTGGCTGTGACCGGAGAGAAAGGCTGAGTCCCCTCGACTCCCTGGAGGCCACCCCACAGGTGCCAGTTATACCTGTCCCCTCCCCCCCTCCGGGGACCCCCGAGGGTCCTAGCTCCATGCCTGACGCGGACCCAGGGCGCTGCAGCGCCTCCTGGCGAATCCCGAGGCTGCTCGGGCCCCCTGTCCGCTCGAAAGGAGGCATGGCGACCCCGCTGGGCTAACGGGGGAGACGGGCCGGGGTACCCGCCGCAACTCGAGAATGCACCGCCGCAAGTCGAGAACACCCCCGTGAGGCCACGCCCATAGAGGGAGGAGGCGCTTTTCCCTTGCAGGGCATGGAGAGCATGCCCCGGCACCTGTTCCGGCTCCGAACGGGGCTTGACTCCTTGCGGGCGACTCCAGGTGTCCCCCGAGATCCCCGGGCCAACCTGCCAAGAAAGCGGGGCTTCCCGCCACACCGCGAGGGCGTCCCCCGGGCCCCCCTCCTTGCGAGACGGGGCCCTTGGGATCTGCAGCGACGCGAGAGCCGTCCTGCCTTCTCTCTGGCGCTGCAACGGAGGCTGGACTCCCTCTAGGCGCCCCCAGAGGTTCCCTGGGATACCCGTGTCCACAGGCGAGCGGAACCCTGAGTCTCCAGAGGCCGCTCGCGAGGGGCCCCCCGTCGCCGTCGGCCCCTCCTCTCGAAAGGGGGGTCCAATCCCCTTCCTGAATGCCATCGCAATCCCTACATTCCCTCGCACCTCCAGAGCGGGACTCTCGCCTCTCCTGAGGTTCGAGAAGAAGAGCCCCAAGGGGCCAGTTCCGGCCGCAAGACCAAAGGTCCCCGAGGAACCCCCATCGGCAAGCGAGTCCAGTTCCCTGGACGTGAGGCGAGGGGAAGCCCAGCAGCCCCTGGCGATGTCAAAGGAGGCCTGGACTTCTCAGAGGCAACAAGAGAGGCTCCCCGAGGCGCCACGCCCCCGATTCAGAGAGGCCACCCCCGCTTCCCCCTGCGCCGCGCGGAAAAGCACGACCTTCGCCCCTGCATTCGAGGGGAAGCCCGATTGCCCTTGGCTGTGACCGGAGAGAAAGGCTGAGTCCCCTCGACTCCCTGGAGGCCACCCCACAGGTGCCAGTTATACCTGTCCCCTCCCCCCCTCCGGGGACCCCCCGAGGGTCCTAGCTCCATGCCTGACGCGGACCCAGGGCGCTGCAGCGCCTCCTGGCGAATCCCGAGGCTGCTCGGGCCCCTGTCCGCTCGAAAGGAGGCATGGCGACCCCGCTGGGCTAACGGGGGAGACGGGCCGGGGTACCCGCCGCAACTCGAGAATGCACCGCCGCAAGTCGAGAACACCCCCGTGAGGCCACGCCCATAGAGGGAGGAGGCGCTTTTTTCCTTGCAGGGCATGGAGAGCATGCCCCGGCACCTGTTCCGGCTCCAAACGGGGCTTGACTCCTTGCGGGCGACTCCAGGTGTCCCCCGAGATCCCCGGGCCAACCTGCCAAGAAAGCGGGGCTTCCCGCCACACCGCGAGGGCGTCCCCCGGGCCCCCCTCCTTGCGAGACGGGGCCCTTGGGATCTGCAGCGACGCGAGAGCCGTCCTGCCTTCTCTCTGGCGCTGCAACGGAGGCTGGACTCCCTCTAGGCGCCCCCAGAGGTTCCCTGGGATACCCGTGTCCACAGGCGAGCGGAACCCTGAGTCTCCAGAGGCCGCTCGAGAGGGGCCCCCCCGTCGCCGTCGGCCCCTCCTCTCGAAAGGGGGGTCCAATCCCCTTCCTGAATGCCATCGCAATCCCTACATTCCCTCGCACCTCCAGAGCGGGACTCTCGCCTCTCCTGAGGTTCGAGAAGAGGCCCCAAGGGGCCAGTTCCGGCCGCAAGACCAAAGGTCCCCGAGGAACCCCCATCGGCAAGCGAGTCCAGTTCCCTGGACGTGAGGCGAGGGGAAGCCCAGCAGCCCCTGGCGATGTCAAAGGAGGCCTGGACTTCTCAGAGGCAACAAGAGAGGCTCCCCGAGGCGCCACGCCCCCGATTCAGAGAGGCCACCCCCGCTTCCCCCTGCGCCGCGCGGAAAAGCACGACCTTCGCCCCTGCATTCGAGGGGAAGCCCGATTGCCCTTGGCTGTGACCGGAGAGAAAGGCTGAGTCCCCTCGACTCCCTGGAGGCCACCCCACAGGTGCCAGTTATACCTGTCCCCTCCCCCCCTCCGGGGACCCCCGAGGGTCCTAGCTCCATGCCTGACGCGGACCCAGGGCGCTGCAGCGCCTCCTGGCGAATCCCGAGGCTGCTCGGGCCCCTGTCCGCTCGAAAGGAGGCATGGCGACCCCGCTGGGCTAACGGGGGAGACGGGCCGGGGTACCCGCCGCAACTCGAGAATGCACCGCCGCAAGTCGAGAACACCCCCGTGAGGCCACGCCCATAGAGGGAGGAGGCGCTTTTCCCTTGCAGGGCATGGAGAGCATGCCCCGGCACCTGTTCCGGCTCCGAACGGGGCTTGACTCCTTGCGGGCGACTCCAGGTGTCCCCCGAGATCCCCGGGCCAACCTGCCAAGAAAGCGGGGCTTTCCCCACCACACCGCGAGGGCGTCCCCCCCCCGGGCCCCCCTCCTTGCGAGACGGGGCCCTTGGGATCTGCAGCGACGCGAGAGCCGTCCTGCCTTCTCTCTGGCGCTGCAACGGGAGGCTGGACTCCCTCTAGGCGCCCCCAGAGGTTCCCTGGGATACCCGTGTCCACAGGCGAGCGGAACCCTGAGTCTCCAGAGGCCGCTCGCGAGGGGCCCCCCCCGTCGCCGTCGGCCCCTCCTCTCGAAAGGGGGGTCCAATCCCCTTCCTGAATGCCATCGCAATCCCTACATTCCCTCGCACCTCCAGAGCGGGACTCTCGCCTCTCCTGAGGTTCGAGAAGAGGCCCCAAGGGGCCAGTTCCGGCCGCAAGACCAAAGGTCCCCGAGGAACCCCCATCGGCAAGCGAGTCCAGTTCCCTGGACGTGAGGCGCGAGGGGAAGCCCAGCAGCCCCTGGCGATGTCAAAGGAGGCCTGGACTTCTCAGAGGCAACAAGAGAGGCTCCCCGAGGCGCCACGCCCCCCGATTCAGAGAGGCCACCCCCGCTTCCCCCTGCGCCGCGCGGAAAAGCACGACCTTCGCCCCTGCATTCGAGGGGAAGCCCGATTGCCCTTGGCTGTGACCGGAGAGAAAGGCTGAGTCCCCTCGACTCCCTGGAGGCCACCCCACAGGTGCCAGTTATACCTGTCCCCTCCCCCCCTCCGGGGACCCCCGAGGGTCCTAGCTCCATGCCTGACGCGGACCCAGGGCGCTGCAGCGCCTCCTGGCGAATCCCGAGGCTGCTCGGGCCCCCTGTCCGCTCGAAAGGAGGCATGGCGACCCCGCTGGGCTAACGGGGGAGACGGGCCGGGGTACCCGCCGCAACTCGAGAATGCACCGCCGCAAGTCGAGAACACCCCCGTGAGGCCACGCCCATAGAGGGAGGAGGCGCTTTTCCCTTGCAGGGCATGGAGAGCATGCCCCGGCACCTGTTCCGGCTCCGAACGGGGCTTGACTCCTTGCGGGCGACTCCAGGTGTCCCCCGAGATCCCCGGGCCAACCTGCCAAGAAAGCGGGGCTTCCCGCCACACACCGCGAGGGCGTCCCCCCGGGCCCCCCCTCCTTGCGAGACGGGGCCCTTGGGATCTGCAGCGACGCGAGAGCCGTCCTGCCTTCTCTCTGGCGCTGCAACGGAGGCTGGACTCCCTCTAGGCGCCCCCAGAGGTTCCCTGGGATACCCGTGTCCACAGGCGAGCGGAACCCTGAGTCTCCAGAGGCCGCTCGCGAGGGGCCCCCCGTCGCCGTCGGCCCCTCCTCTCGAAAGGGGGGGGTCCAATCCCCTTCCTGAATGCCATCGCAATCCCTACATTCCCTCGCACCTCCAGAGCGGGACTCTCGCCTCTCCTGAGGTTCGAGAAGAGGCCCCAAGGGGCCAGTTCCGGCCGCAAGACCAAAGGTCCCCGAGGAACCCCCATCGGCAAGCGAGTCCAGTTCCCTGGACGTGAGGCGAGGGGAAAGCCCAGCAGCCCCTGGCGATGTCAAAGGAGGCCTGGACTTCTCAGAGGCAACAAGAGAGGCTCCCCGAGGCGCCACGCCCCCGATTCAGAGAGGCCACCCCCGCTTCCCCCCCTGCGCCGCGCGGAAAAGCACGACCTTCGCCCCTGCATTCGAGGGGAAGCCCGATTGCCCTTGGCTGTGACCGGAGAGAAAGGCTGAGTCCCCTCGACTCCCTGGAGGCCACCCCACAGGTGCCAGTTATACCTGTCCCCTCCCCCCCTCCGGGGACCCCCGAGGGTCCTAGCTCCATGCCTGACGCGGACCCAGGGCGCTGCAGCGCCTCCTGGCGAATCCCGAGGCTGCTCGGGCCCCTGTCCGCTCGAAAGGAGGCATGGCGACCCCGCTGGGCTAACGGGGGAGACGGGCCGGGGTACCCGCCGCAACTCGAGAATGCACCGCCGCAAGTCGAGAACACCCCCGTGAGGCCACGCCCATAGAGGGAGGAGGCGCTTTTTTTTTTCCCTTGCAGGGCATGGAGAGCATGCCCCGGCACCTGTTCCGGCTCCGAACGGGGCTTGACTCCTTGCGGGCGACTCCAGGTGTCCCCCGAGATCCCCGGGCCAACCTGCCAAGAAAGCGGGGCTTCCCGCCACACCGCGAGGGCGTCCCCCGGGCCCCCCTCCTTGCGAGACGGGGCCCTTGGGATCTGCAGCGACGCGAGAGCCGTCCTGCCTTCTCTCTGGCGCTGCAACGGAGGCTGGACTCCCTCTAGGCGCCCCCAGAGGTTCCCTGGGATACCCGTGTCCACAGGCGAGCGGAACCCTGAGTCTCCAGAGGCCGCTCGCGAGGGGCCCCCCGTCGCCGTCGGCCCCTCCTCTCGAAAGGGGGGTCCAATCCCCTTCCTGAATGCCATCGCAATCCCTACATTCCCTCGCACCTCCAGAGCGGGACTCTCGCCTCTCCTGAGGTTCGAGAAGAGGCCCCAAGGGGCCAGTTCCGGCCGCAAGACCAAAGGTCCCCGAGGAACCCCCATCGGCAAGCGAGTCCAGTTCCCTGGACGTGAGGCGAGGGGAAGCCCAGCAGCCCCTGGCGATGTCAAAGGAGGCCTGGACTTCTCAGAGGCAACAAGAGAGGCTCCCCGAGGCGCCACGCCCCCGATTCAGAGAGGCCACCCCCGCTTCCCCCTGCGCCGCGCGGAAAAGCACGACCTTCGCCCCTGCATTCGAGGGGAAGCCCGATTGCCCTTGGCTGTGACCGGAGAGAAAGGCTGAGTCCCCTCGACTCCCTGGAGGCCACCCCACAGGTGCCAGTTATACCTGTCCCCTCCCCCCCTCCGGGGACCCCCGAGGGTCCTAGCTCCATGCCTGACGCGGACCCAGGGCGCTGCAGCGCCTCCTGGCGAATCCCGAGGCTGCTCGGGCCCCTGTCCGCTCGAAAGGAGGCATGGCGACCCCGCTGGGCTAACGGGGGAGACGGGCCGGGGTACCCGCCGCAACTCGAGAATGCACCGCCGCAAGTCGAGAACACCCCCGTGAGGCCACGCCCATAGAGGGAGGAGGCGCTTTTCCCTTGCAGGGCATGGAGAGCATGCCCCGGCACCTGTTCCGGCTCCGAACGGGGCTTGACTCCTTGCGGCGACTCCAGGTGTCCCCCGAGATCCCCGGGCCAACCTGCCAAGAAAGCGGGGCTTCCCGCCACACCGCGAGGGCGTCCCCCGGGCCCCCCTCCTTGCGAGACGGGGCCCTTGGGATCTGCAGCGACGCGAGAGCCGTCCTGCCTTCTCTCTGGCGCTGCAACGGAGGCTGGACTCCCTCTAGGCGCCCCCAGAGGTTCCCTGGGATACCCGTGTCCACAGGCGAGCGGAACCCTGAGTCTCCAGAGGCCGCTCGCGAGGGGCCCCCCGTCGCCGTCGGCCCCTCCTCTCGAAAGGGGGGTCCAATCCCCTTCCTGAATGCCATCGCAATCCCTACTTCCCTCGCAC
>JAGTYA010001178.1:0-13242 GCA_024291935.2 Okapia johnstoni | reverse complement strand
GGTACCCTCCTCAGAGCTAATGCCCCCATGTGTGCTCTGTAGCAGATAGCTCTGGAGGGAAAAACTACTAGGTCTGTTCTAGACCTGGGAAAAATGAGGCCTGAGGCAAACCCATTGTTGTGCCTTTCATAACAGCAAACAACTGTTTCGCCAGGGAAGAGTTGGATAAGCACTCCCTTGGGCGACGATTTTATGACTCTAAAGACAGAGACCTGCCAGGCTGCCTTTGGCTGAAAATCACAAGGGGCCTGGAAAGTGCTATGTGGAAAAATCAGTGGAAGAGGCCACAGTGCCTAGGCCGCACCAACTAGGGGCTAGGGCTTCCCCAAGCCAGGGAACCTCAAGGAACACTCCTCAGAGCTACTGCCCATGTGTGCTCTGTATCAGAGAGCTACTTCTTAACAGACAAAACACCTGTTGCACCAGGGAAGCTTGAATAAGCAGTCCTTGGGGCTACCTTTTATGACTCTAAGGAAGAGACCCTGCCAGGCTGCCTTTGGCTGAAAATCACAAGGGGCTGGAAAGTGCTACGTTGAAAGTCAGTGTAAATGGCCACAGTGCCTAGGCCCCACCGCCGGGATTGGGCTTCCCCAAGCCGTGGAACCTCAAGGAACACTCCTCAGAGCTATTGCCCCATATGTGCTCGGTAGCAGAGAGTTCTGGAGACTAGGTCTGTTCTCACTGGGAAACTGAGGCCCTGGGAGCAGACCCATTGTTGTGGCTTCTTAACAGACAAACACCTGTTGCACCAGGGAAGCATGAATAAGCATTCCCTTGGGCTACCTTTTATGACTCTAAGGAAGTGACCGTGTCAGGCTGCCTTTGGCTGAAAATCACAAGGGGCTTGAAAGTGCTACCTGGAAAGTCAGTGGAAGAGGCCACAGTGCCTAGGCCCCACCGCCCGGGTAGGGCTTCCCCAAGCCAGGGAACCTCAAGGAACACTCCTCAGATAGCTATTGCCCCATGTGTGCTCTGTAGCAGAGAGCTCTGGAGACTAGGTATGTTCTGACTGGGAAAACTCAGGCCCTGGGAGCAGACCCATTGTTGTGGCTTTTTAACAGACAAACAAAACCTCTTGTACCAGGGAAGCCTGAATAAGCACTCCCTTGGGCTAACCTTTTATGACTCTAAGGAAGAGGGACCCTGCCAGGCTGCCTTTGGCTGAAAATCACAAGGGGCTGGAAAGTGCTACCTGGAAAGTCAGTGGAAGAGGGCCACAGTGCCTAGGCCCCACCGCCCGGGTAGGGGCTTCCCCAAGCCAGGGAACCTCAAGGAACACTCCTCAGAGCTATTGCCCCATGTGTGCTCTGTAGCAGAGAGGCTCTGGAGACTACTAGGTCTGTTTCTGACTGGGAAACTGAGGGACCTGGGAAGCAGAACCCATTGTTGTGCCTTCTTAACAGACAAAACACCTCTTGCACCAGGGAAAGCCTGAATAAGCACTCCCTTGGGCTACCTTTTATGACTCTAAGGAAGAGATGACCCTGCCAGGCTGCCTTTGGCTGAAAAATCACAAGGGGCTGGAAAGTGCTACCTGGAAAGTCAGTGGAAGAGGCCACAGTGCCTAGGCCACCACCGCCCGGGTAGGGCTTCCCCAAGCCAGGGAACCTCAAGGAAACACTCCTCAGAGCTATTGCCCCATGTGTGTGCTCTGTAGCAGAGAGCTCTGGAGACTAGTTCTGTTCTGACTGGGAAAACTGAGGCCCTGGGAGCAGACCCATTGTTGTGGCTTCTTAACAGACAAACACCTCTTGTGCACCAGGGAAGCCTGAATAAGCACTCCCTTGGGCTAACCCTTTTTTATGACTCTAAGGAAGAGACCCTGCCAGGCTGCTTTGGCTGAAAAATCACAAGGTTGCTGGCATAAAGTGCTACCTGGAAAGTCAGTGGAAGAGGGCCACAGTGCCTAGGCCCCACCGCCCGGGTAGGGGCTTCCCCAAGCCAGGGAACCTCAAGGAACACTCCTCAGAGCTAAATTGCCCCATGTGTGCTCTGTAGCAGAGAGCTCTGGAGACTAGGTCTGTTCTGACTAGGAAACTGAGGCCCTGGGAGGGCAACCCCATTTGTTGTGGCTTCTTAACAGACAAACACCTCTTGCACCAAGGAAGCTTGAATAAGCACACTCCCTTGGGCTACCTTTTTATGACTCTAAGGAAGAGAGACCCTGCCAGGCTGCATTTTGGCTGAAAAATCACAAGGGCTGGAAAGTGCTACCTGGAAAGTCAGTGGAAGAGGCCACAGTGCCTAGGCCCCACACCCCTGGTAGGGCTTTCCCCAAGCCAGGAACCTCAAGGAACACTCCTCAGAGCTATTGCCCCCCATGTGTGCTCTGTAGCAGAGAGCTCTGGAGACTAGGTTCTATTACTGGTCTGACTGGGAAAACTGAGGCCCTGGGAGCAGACCCATTGTTGTGGCTTACTTTAACAGACAAACACCCTCTTGCACCAGGGAAGGCTCTGAATACTAAGCACTCCCTTGGGCTACCTTTGGCTATACCTTTTATGACTCTAAGGAAGAGACCCCTGCCAGGCTGTGCCTTTGGCTGAAAAATCACAAGGGGGCTGAAAAGTGCTACCTGGGAAAGTTCAGTGGAAAGAGAGCCACAAGTGCCCTAGGCCCCAGCCACCGCCCGGGGTAGGGCTTCCCCAAGCCAGGGAACCTCAAGGAACACCCTTTTTCCTCAGAGCTATTGCCCCATGTGTGCTCTGTAGCAGAGAGCTCTGGATGACTACTAAGGTCTGTTCTGACTGGGAAAACTGAGGACCCTGGGAGCAGACCCATTGTTGTGGCTTCTCATAACAGACAAACACCTCTTTGCACCAGGGAAGCTTGAATATAAGCACTCCCTGGGCTTAGAAGTACCTTTTATGACTCTAAGGAAGAGAGACCTCTGCCAGGCTGCATTTGGCTGAAAATCACAGCAGGGGGGGCTGGGAAAAGTGCTACCTGGAAAGTCAGTGGAAGAAAGGCCATCGTGCCTAGGCCCCACTGCGCCCAGGTAGGGCTTCCCCAAGCCAGGGAACCTCAAGGAACACATCCTCAGAGCTATTGCCCCCATGTGTGCTCTGTGTAGCAGAGAGCTCTGGAGACTAGGTCTGTTCTGACTGGGAAAACTGAGGCCCTGGGAAGCAGACCCATTGTTGTGGCTTCTTAACAGCCAAGACAACACCTCTTGCACCAGGGAAGCGATGAATAAGCACTCCCTTGGGCTACCTTTTATGACTCTAAGGAAGAGTACCCTGCCAGGCTGCCTTTGCAGAAAATCACAAGGGGCTGGATGGAAAGTGCTTACCTGGAAAAAGTCAGTGGAAGAGAGTTAGGCACACAGTGCCTAGGCCCCACCACCGCCCGGGTAGGGCTTCCCCAAGCCACGGGAACCTCAAGGAACACTCCTCAAGAGCTATTGCCCCATGTGTGCTCTGTAGCAGAGAGCTCTGGAGACTAGGTCTGTTATCTGACTGACTGGAAACTGAGAAGCCTGGGAAAGCAAGACCCATTGTTGTGGCGTCTTCTTAACAGCCAAAACACCTCTTGCACCAGGGAAAAAGACTGAAATAAGCACAGTCCCCTTGGGCTACCTTTTTTGACTCTCTAAGAAAGATGAAGAGACCCTGCCAAGGCTGCATCTGGCTGAAAATCACAAGGGGCTGGGGAAAGTGATGTACCTGGATATGGTCAGTTGGAAAAGAGGCACACAGTGCCTAGGCCCCAGCACCCTAGGAGGCTTCCCCAAGCCAGGGAACCTCAAGGAACACTCCTCAGGCTATTATAATGTGGTGCATACCTGTAAGCAGAGAGCTCTGGGAGACTAGGTCTGTTCTGACGGGTGGAAACTCACCTCCCTGGGGCAGACTAGCCTTGGAACTGGGAAAGCAAAACACCTCATCAGTGAGCAGATAGCAGACAAACCCTTGGCAATACCAGTTTTTATTTAGGTAAGAGGACGAGGAAACTTAGGCTACTTCTGGCTACGGAATAATCACAAGGACAGTGCCAGGGAAGTGTTACCTCGAGTCAGTACTGAACAGGCCACCGTTTTTACCTGGCAACATGAGCCGCCCGGGTAGAGGCTTCCCCAATAGCTTGGGAACGTTTTTCCTCAGAGCTAAGCCCATGTCATAAGCAGCCCATCTGGAGAAAGATCTACTCTCACTGAAACCCCTAGATTACTGATGTCCTGGTAAAGAGGACCAGGCCCCCACCTTCTGAACAGCCAAAGAGGACACCTCTGCACCAGGGGAATGCTGATCAATAAGCAACGAGTTTGGGATACCTTTTTTGACTCTAAAGGAAGCACACCCCCTGCAAGGGCTGCTTCTGGGTGACAATCACAGGGGCATGGAATAGTGAAACCAAGGAAAGTCAGGTGTGAAAGAGCTAGTGCCTAGACCCCATAGCCCATGGGTAGGGCTTCCCGCAGAGCATCTTAAACAGCCAAGGACACTCTGGTCAGAGCTATTGCCCATGTTTCTGCTTCGCGTTAGGTGTGCTCTGGAGAGTTGGTCTCTAGGGAAACAAGAAACTGAGGTCCTGACAGCAGGCCATTGTTCTGGCGTTTGTCACTAGATCAAACACCTCTTGCCCACACCGCTCGCACCAGGGAAGATCCTGAATAAGCAAGTCCCATTGGGGTCTGACCTTTTTTGACTCTCTATGGAAGAAGAGGCCCTGCAAGAGCGCTGACAATTCTGGCTTGAAAAGCACAAGGTTATGCAGCTGGGGAAAGTGATACCTCTTACCTGGAAATGTCAGTGTGAAAGAGGGCCACAGTGCCTAGGCTCCAAAAGCCCAGGTTAAGGCTTTCGACCGAGTGCCTCTGGAACGTGAAGGCACCACTCCTCCAGAGCAGCCTTTTTCCCCCATGTCTGCTCTGTAGCAGTAGAGAGCTCTGGAGACTAGGTCTGTTCTGACTGGGAAACTGAGGCCCCTGGGGAGCAGACCCCATTGTTGTGGCTTCTTGTAACAGCCACTAAAACACCTCTTGCACCAGGGAAGAGATGATAATAAGCAGTCCCTTGGGCTACACTTTTTTTTTGACTCTAAGGAAGGGAACCACCCTGCAAGGCTGCCCATTGGCTGGCTGAAAATCACAAGGGGCTGGGAAAGTGAATACCTGGAAAGTCAGTGAAAGAGAGGCCACTAGTTGCCTAGGCGCCAACAGCAAGGCCCCAGGTAGGTGGGCTTCCCCCAAGGCAGGGAACCTCAAGGAACACACCCTCCTCAGAGCTATTTTCCCCATGTGTGCTGTCTGTAGCAGAGAGCTCTGTGAGACTAGGTCTGTTCTGACTGGGAAAACTGAGGCCCTGGGAGCAGAAGCCATTGTTCTGGCGTCTTTCACAGCCAAACACCTCTTGCACCAGGGAAGACTGAATAAGCAAGTTCCCTTGGGCTTTGGGCTACCTTTTTGACTCTAAGGAAAGAGACCCTGCAAGGCTGCATCTGGGCTGAAAATCACAAGGGGCTGGGAAGTGATACCTGGAAAGTCAGTGAAAGAGGCCACAGTGCCTAGGCTCCCAAAAGCCCAGGTAAGGCTTCGACAGTGCCCTGGAACGTGTGAAGGCACCCTCCTCAGCGCTTTTTTTCCCCATAGTCTTCTTCTGTAGCAGAGAGCTCTGGAGACTAGGTCGTGTTCTGACTGGGAAACTGAGGCCACCTGGGGTAGCAGACCAGCCATTGTTCTGGCGTCTTCACAGACAGCAAACACCCTCTTGTCACCAGGGAAGACTGAATAAGCATAGTTGGGCTCCCTCTCCCTTGGGCTAACTTTGTTTGAATCTAAGGATAAGAAGACCCTTTGCCAAGGCTGCATCTGGCTGAAAATCACACAAGGGGCCTGGGAAGTGATACCCTGGAAAGTCAGGTGTGAAAGAGGGCCACAGTGGACCTAGGGCCCATAAAGGGCCCGGGGTAGCTACGGCTTCCTTCAAGGCAGGGTACAGCCTCCTCAAGGAAACCCTCCTCCTCCAGAGCTATTATTTGTGATTTGGCCGATGTCTGCTCTGTTGTAGCAGAGAGCTCTGGAGACTAGGTCTGTTCTGACTTGGGAAAACTGAGGGCCCGTGGGAGCAGACAGTGCCATTGTGTTCTGGCGTCTTGTCACAGCCAAACACACCCGCTTGCACCATGGGAAGAAAGAATGAATAAGGACAGTCCCTTGGAGGCTACCTTTTTATGAGACTCTAAGAAGAAGAGACCCTGCTCAAGGCGCATCTGCTGTGAAAATCCACAAGGGGCTGGGAAAGTGATACCTGGAAAAGTCCTGTGAAAGAGTGCCACCAGCAGTGCCTAGGTCTCCAAAACCCAGTGAGTAAGGCTTCGACAGTGCCTCACGTGGAACGTGAAGGCACCCCTTCACAGCGCGCTTTTTTTCCCATGTCTGCTCTGTTAGCACCAGTGAGCTCTGGAGACTAGGTCTGTTCTGACTCGGTAGCAGTAAACTGATGGCCTGTGGGAGAACTGAGCATTTGTTCTTCTGCGTCTTCAAAGATCCAAACACCTCTTGCACCAGGGAGACTACTGATAAGCGCGAGCAGACCCTTGGGTTACCTTTTTTGACTCTATGGATAGAATACCCATGCAAGGCTGCATCTGGCTGAAAATCACAAGGGGCTGGGAACGTGATACCTGGAAAGTCAGTGAAAGAAGTCCTTAATAAAGAAAACTAAGTGAAACACCCTTTCACCAGGGTACAGGCTTAGAAGAAGCCCTGGAATGGCTTTGGGCCTCAACCCTCCCTTTCTCAGAGCTATTTCCACATGTCTGCTCTGTAGGCAGAGCAGACTCTCTGAGACTATGGGTCTGTTCTGACTGGGAAACTGAGGTCCCTGGGAAGCAGAGTGCATTGTTCTGGCGTCTTCACAAGACAAACATATCGTCTTGCACCAGGGAAGACTGAATAAGCAGTCCCTTGGGCTAAATCTAAGGAACACCTGCACGGCTCATTGAGGAGCTGCATTGGCTGAATCCAACAAGGGGCTGGGAAGTAGATACCTAATGGTAAGTCAGTGAAATGAGGCCACACAAGTTGCCTAGGCTCCTAAGCACCCGGCAGGTAAGGCTATCGACAGTGCCCTGGAACTGGCGAAGCCTACTCTCTCAGTGCTTTTATTATCCCATCCAACGTCTGTCTGCATAGCTAGAGCATCTGGGAGACTAGGCTGTTCTGACTGGTGAAACTGAGGCCCTGGTCGTAGCAAGAGCCATTGGTTGATCTGGCTCTCTTCCACAGCACAAAACACCTCTTGCACCAGGGAGATCTGAATAAGCAGTCCCCTTGGTCCTTGTGTCTACCATTTGTTGACTCTAAGGAAGAGACCCTGCGCAAGGCTAAGGCGCATCTGGCTGAAAATCGCAATCACAAGGGGCTGGAAAGTGATACCTGGAAAGTCACAGTGAAAGAGGCCACAGTGTGCCTAGGGATTGCCAACCGCCCGGGTAGGTGCTTAACCCAAGGCAAGAAGTACCTCAAGGGAACCCTCCTCATCAGAGCTAATTCGCCCCATGTCTGCTCTGTAGCAGAGAGCTCTGGTGGGAGACTAGGTCTGTGTATTTTCTGACTGGGAAACTGAGGCCCTGGGGAGCAGAGCCACATTGTTCTGGCTGTCCTTCACACACAGCAAATGTCAACTCTTTGCACCAGGGATAAGACTCTACGAATAGAGCTACTGTCCCTTTGGGCTACCTTTTTTGACTCTAAGGAAGAGACCCTGCAAGGCTAGCATTTGGCTATGAAAAATCACAAACGGGTCTGGGAAGATGTGATACCTGGAAAGTGTCAGTGAGGGTCATGAGGCCAACAGTGCCTAGGCTCCCAAAGCCCACGGTAAGGCTTCGACAGTAGGCCCTGAGGGAACGTGAATAGGCACCCTCCTCCACAGCGCTAGTTTTCCCCATGTCTGCTCTGGTAGCAGAGAGCTGCTCTGGAGACTAGGTCTGTTCTGACTGGGAAAACTGAGGCCCTAAGGGAGATCAAGCCCATTGTTCTGATCTCGTCTTATCAACAGGCCATAAATCACTCTCTGGCACCAGGGAAAAGACTGAATAATACAACAGTTGACACTTGGGCTACCAAATTCTCTTTGACAAAATACCTATGGAACGAGGACACCTGCAAAGGCTGACATCTGGCTGAGCAATCACTTGGAAGGGGCTGGGAATTGCACTATCGGCTGGTAAATGTCAGTGAAAAGTTTCACAGGCCTACCCGCACCGCCCGGTATAGGGCTTCCCGCAAGCCCAGGGGACCGCCAGGAACACTCCATCACAGCTATTGCTTTACTATCCATAGTGCCCTGTAGCAGAAAGCTTATGTACACAATCTGTTTCCAGCATCGCGGGGACACTAGACCCTCTAAGCAGACCTGCATTCTGTCTATGCTAACAACAAAAACTCTCTTGTACTCCAGTGTTTTGATTAGGGCAGCTGCCTGCTGGGTTGTCCTCTTATGGCTGCAAAGAAAAGAGAACCTCCAGCCAGGAGCTGTCATTGGCTGTAAAAAGCACAAGGTGGGCTGGTAAAGTGCTACCTGAAACGTGTATTCAGTTGAGAGATGGCCTACAGTGCCTAGCCCTACCGCGGCTGTGCCGCCCGAGGGCTTCCCGACCGCTAAGCCAGGTTAAGACAAGAATGACACTCCTTCAGCTCATGCCCTAGAATTGTGCGTTATACTAAATGACACTGGAGACTACTCGGTCTTTTCTGGACTGGGAAAACTGAGCCCGGGAAACAGAACCCCATTGCCATGGCTATCTGTAAACAGACAAAACACCTACTGGCACCAGGACCTTGAATCTGAGCACTCCTTGGCTACCTTTCTATGACATCTGTGAAGAAACTGCCATCCAGCAGCTTTGGCGAAGAATTTACAAGGGCTGGAAAAGTGTCTACCTAGAAATCATGAGTAATGAGGCCGACGATAGCCCTAGCCCCGACCGCCCGGAAACTCCCCCAAGCCATGGTATCTTCAAGGAACACTTCGCCAGAGCATATATTTGCCCCCCATGTAGTGCTCTGTAGCAGAGACTCTCTTGAACTACTAGGTCTGTTCTTACTGGGAAAACACTGAGGAGGCCCATCTGGGAGGACAGAGTATCCATAATGTTGTGTGGCAGTCTTGAACAGACAAACACCTCATGCAGCCAGGAAAGCCTTGAAGTAAGCACTCCCTTGGTGGGCATGCCTTTATTTTGACATCTAAAGTAAGTAGACCCTACCAGAGGCTGAGCCTTTGGCTGAAAATCACAAGAGAGGGCTGGAAAGATGATACCTCGGGTGAACAGTCAGGGAAAAGAATAAAGCCCAACAGATGGCCATGATTCCAGCACCACACCGGGGATAGGCAGGCTTCCCCAAAGCCAGGGGAAGCACTCAAGGAATCACTCTAAACATCAGAAAGCTATAAATGTCCTGCACATGGTGATTCTCCTGTATGCATAGAAGCTCTGCTGGAGACTAGGTCCCTGTTCTGGCTGGAATAACTGAGGGCCCCTGACAGAGACAGTCACCCATTGAATTCTGGGCTACTTTCACAGAACCAAACCCTCAATGCACCAACGGGAAGGTTGAATAAAGACAGATCCCATTGGAGTATACCTGTTTTATGACTCTAATGAAGAGACCCTGCAAGGCAGCATACTGTGGCTGAAAATCACAAGGTTGGACTAGGAAAGTAGTTCTACCTAGGAAAGAGTCAGTGGAAAGAGTCCACAGTGAGCCTAGGCCCCCCAGCCCGTTGTCTGGCTTCCCCAAGGCAGGTAACCTCAAGGACCCCACTCCTCAGAGAGCCTACACTATCCAATAAACCCAATGTCTGCGCTTTACAGAAGAGCTACTGGAGAACTAGGAATCTTGTTTCTGACCTGGGAAACTGAGGCCCAATGGGAGCAAGGGGACATCCCTAATGTGTTCTGGAGTCTAACAAACGGAGCCGTAAAACCACAACTCTATGCACCAAGGAAAGACTGAATAAGCAGTCCCATTGGGCTAACTTTTTGTGACTCTATAAAGAAGAGAACCACCGACTAAAGGCTGCATCTGGCAGAAAAATCACAAGGGGCATGGGAAGAGCGATACCTAGAAAGTCAAATGACAGAGGGCCCTACAGTGTCCTAGATAAGTCTCACAAAGCCCAGGTAACGGCATCGACAGTGGACCCCTGTGAACGTGAAGGAGCAAACACCATCAACACACAAAAGCGCTTCAATTTTTCCCCTGTCTGTTCTGTAGCAGAGAAGCTAAACTGTAGACCTTAGTGTTCATGTTCTTCTTCTAAACTGGGCAAAAACTGAAAGCTGAGTCACCCTGGGCAGCAGAGCCCTTGTATCATGGCGATCTTCACGCCAAAACAACACCACTTGCACCAACAAGGGTAAGAACATAAATAAGCCATTTCCTGGGACTACCATTGGTTGACTACTACCAGGGAAGAGACCCTGGCAGGCTGCAATCATAGGCTGTAAAATTCACAAGGCGCTGAGGACGTACTACCTGGAGAGTTCAGTTGAAAGCAGGCGCACAGATTGCCTGAAGGGCCCAGACACCAACCTGGGATAACGAGCTTCGACAAGCAGGGAGCGTCAAGGCAACCTCACCTCAGCGCTATTTCCCCATGTCGGCTCTGTAAGCAAGAACTCTTCTAGGAAACTTGGTCTGTTCTGACTGGAGAACTGAGGCCCTGGAGCAGAGTCAGTTGTCTCTGGTGTCTTCAATCGCCTAAACACCTCTTTCACCAGGGAAGACTGAATAAGCAGTCCCTTGGCTACATTTGTTGACTCTAATTGAGGAGACCCTGCAAGGCTGCATCTGGCTGAAAACACAAGGGGCTGGGAATGATACCTGGAAAGTCAGTGAAAGAGCCACAATGCCTAGGCCCCAAATCCCGGGTATGTGCTTCCCAGTGCCAGGGAACCGGTAAGGACACCCTCCACCAGCGTTTTTTCCCCCATGCTGCTCTGTAGCAGAGAGCTCTGGAGACTAGTCTGTTCTGACTGGGAAACTGAGGCCCTGGATGCAGAGCCATTGTTCTGCGTCTTTACACAGCCAAACACCTCTTGCAACCAGGAAGACTGAATAAGCAGCAGTCCCTTGGGCTACCATTTTTGACTCTAAAAGAGACCCTGCAAGGCTGCATCTGGCTGAAAATCACAAGGGGCTGGGAAGTGATAACTGGAAAGTCAGTGAAAGAGGCCACAGTGCCTAGGCCCCAAAGCCCAGGGTAAGGCTTCGACAGTGCCCTGGAACGTGAAGGCAACCCTCCTCACGTTTGCTTTTTTCCCCATGTCTGCTCTGTAGAGCAGAGAGCTCTGGAGACTAGGTCTGTTCTGACTGACTGGGAGAAACTGAGATGCCCCTGGAGAGCAGAGCCATTGTTCTCTGGCGTCTTCACAGCCAAACACCTCTTGCTAACCAGGGAGACTGAATAACTGAGCAGCCGTCCTTTGGGGCTACCTTTTTTTTGACTCTAAGGAAAGACCACCCTGCAAGGCTGCATCTGGCTGAAAATCACAAGGGGCTGGGTCTGTCAAGTGATTACCCTGGAGAAAGTCAGTGAAAGAGAGGCCCACAGTGCCTAGGCCCCAAAGCACCCGGGTAGGGCTTCACCCACAGTGCAGGGAACCTCAAGCAACACCTCCTCAGAGCTACTTTCCCCATGTCCCTGCTCTGTAGCAGAGAGCTCTGGAGACTAGGTCTGTTTCTGACTGGGAACTGAGGCCCTGGGAAGCAGAGCCATTGTTCTGGCGTGTCTTTCACAGCCAAACACCTCTTGCACCAGGGAAGACTAGAATAAGCAGTCCCTTGGGCTACCTTTTTTGACTCTAAGGAAGAGACCCTCAAGGCTGCATCTGGCTGAAAAAATCACAAGGGGCTGGGAAGTGATACCTGGTGAAAGTCAGTGAAATGAGGCCCACAGTGCCTAAGCCCCAGCAATATCCCAGGGTAAGGCTTCCCCACAAGGCAGGGAGCTGAAACGGAAACCCTCCTCAGAGCTATTTTTCCCCCATGTCTGCTCTGTAGCAGAAGAGCTCTGGAGACTAGGTCTGTTCTGACTGGTGAAACTGAGCCCCATGGGAGCAGAGCCAAGTTGTTCGTGTGGCGTCTTCAAACAGCCAAACACTCACTCTTGCACCAGGGATAGACTGAATAATGCAGTCCTTTGGCTACCTTTTTTGTACTCTAAGGAAGTCAGACCCTGCAAAGGCTTGCTATCTGCTGGAAATCACAAGGGCTGGGAAGATACCACCTGAACAAAGTCAGTGAAAGAGGCCACAGTGCCTAGTGCTCCAAGCACCCCAGGTAGGGCTTCCCCAAGGCAGGGGAGCCTCAAGGAACCCCTCGCACAGCGCTATTTTCCCCCATGTCTGCTCTTAGCAGAGAGCTCTGAGGAGACTAGTCTCTGTCTACTGAAACTGACCAATGGGCAACTGAGGAGCTCCCTGCACCAAAGACCCTTGAGTCAGGTCTGTTAAGCATCTGACTGGAGGAACACACCTAAGAAGGCCCCTGGAGCAGAGCCTAATGTTCGTTCTGGCGTCTTCACATCGCAAGCCATAACACCCTCTACATCACACAGGGATAGATGCTGAATGTTACAAGCCATGAACGCCTCTCGGACAACCTCTCAGGAGAGAGCTAACGCTAACAAAACGTATTCTGTCTCGTATCTCAATCAACTCCTGCGAGCTTATCACTAAGGGAATGTCCAGACAACCTGAGATTAGGCCATGGCTATCTGCGCTTGAAGAAGAGGTAGTAACATAGTGGGCTGGGAGGTAATGCGATAACTGGCATGGCTAAATAGTATAACAGTGAAATTTTTTGAATCAAGACTGAGACTTAGCATGGCTAGCAGCCTCCGAATAGCAGACCATAAAGTGATAGGCAAGTTCAGTGAAAAGGCCACCGTGCCTAGCTCCAAAGCCCAGTGTAAGGCTTCGTACAAGTCCCTGACACGTGAAGCACCCTAAATTCCACACTCCTTTTCCTCCCATTCTGCTCTGCAGAGAGCTCTGGAGACTAGGTCTGTTCTGACTGGGAAAACTGAGAGGACCATGACTGGGACAACTGCAGAGCACATTGTTCTGGCGTCTTCACACAGCCAAACACCTCTTTGAACCAGGAAAAACTGAATAAGCAATGGTTTTCCCTTGTGTCTACCCTTTTTTTTTTTTGACTCTAAGGAAGAGACCCTGCCAAGGCTGCAACTGGCTGAAAATCACAAGGGCTGGAAGTGCGAATACCTGAAA
>JAGTYA010001177.1:0-13258 GCA_024291935.2 Okapia johnstoni | reverse complement strand
ACTCCAGGTGTCCCCCGAGATCCCCGGGCCAACCTGCCAAGTGCAGCGACGCGAGAGCCGTCCTGCCTTCTCTCTGGCGCTGCAACGGAGGCTGGACTCCCTCTAGGCGCCCCCAGAGGTTCCCTGGGATACCCGTGTCCACAGGCGAGCGGAACCCTGAGTCTCCAGAGGCCGCTCGCGAGGGGCCCCCCGTCGCCGTCGGCCCCTCCTCTCGAAAGGGGGGTCCAATCCCCTTCCTGAATGCCATCGCAATCCCTACATTCCCTCGCACCTCCAGAGCGGGACTCTCTCGCCTCTCCTGAGGTTCGAGAAGAGGCCCCAAGGGGCCAGTTCCGGCCGCAAGACCAAAGGTCCCGAGGAACCCCCATCGGCAAGCGAGTCCAGTTCCCTGGACGTGAGGCGAGGGGAAGCCCAGCAGCCCCTGGCGATGTCAAAGGAGGCCTGGACTTCTCAGAGGCAACAAGAGAGGCTCCCCGAGGCGCCACGCCCCCCCGATTCAGAGAGGCCACCCCCGCTTCCCCCCCCTGCGCCGCGCGGAAAAGCACGACCTTCGCCCCTGCATTCGAGGGGAAGCCCGATTGCCCTTGGCTGTGACCGGAGAGAAAGGCTGAGTCCCCTCGACTCCCTGGAGGCCACCCCACAGGTGCCAGTTATACCTGTCCCCTCCCCCCCTCCGGGGACCCCCGAGGGTCCTAGCTCCATGCCTGACGCGGACCCAGGGCGCTGCAGCGCCTCCTGGCGAATCCCGAGGCTGCTCGGGCCCCCTGTCCGCTCGAAAGGAGGCATGGCGACCCGCTGGGCTAACGGGGGAGACGGGGCCGGGGTACCCGCCGCAACTCGAGAATGCACCGCCGCAAGTCGAGAACACCCCCGTGAGGCCACGCCCATAGAGGGAGGAGGCGCTTTTTTCCTTGCAGGGCATGGAGAGCATGCCCCGGCACCTGTTCCGGCTCCGAACGGGGCTTGACTCCTTGCGGGCGACTCCAGGTGTCCCCCGAGATCCCCGGGCCAACCTGCCAAGAAAGCGGGGCTTCCCGCCACACCGCGAGGGCGTCCCCCGGGCCCCCCTCCTTGCGAGACGGGGCCCTTGGGATCTGCAGCGACGCGAGAGCCGTCCTGCCTTCTCTCTGGCGCTGCAACGGAGGCTGGACTCCCTCTAGGCGCCCCCAGAGGTTCCCTGGGATACCCGTGTCCACAGGCGAGCGGAACCCTGAGTCTCCAGAGGCCGCTCGCGAGGGGCCCCCCGTCGCCGTCGGCCCCTCCTCTCGAAAGGGGGGTCCAATCCCCTTCCTGAATGCCATCGCAATCCCTACATTCCCTCGCACCTCCAGAGCGGGACTCTCGCCTCTCCTGAGGTTCGAGAAGAGGCCCCAAGGGGCCAGTTCCGGCCGCAAGACCAAAGGTCCCCGAGGAACCCCCATCGGCAAGCGAGTCCAGTTCCCTGGACGTGAGGCGAGGGGAAGCCCAGCAGCCCCTGGCGATGTCAAAGGAGGCCTGGACTTCTCAGAGGCAACAAGAGAGGCTCCCCGAGGCGCCACGCCCCCGATTCAGAGAGGCCACCCCCGCTTCCCCCTGCGCCGCGCGGAAAAGCACGACCTTCGCCCCTGCATTCGAGGGGAAGCCCGATTGCCCTTGGCTGTGACCGGAGAGAAAGGCTGAGTCCCCTCGACTCCCTGGAGGCCACCCCACAGGTGCCAGTTATACCTGTCCCCTCCCCCCCTCCGGGGACCCCCGAGGGTCCTAGCTCCATGCCTGACGCGGACCCAGGGCGCTGCAGCGCCTCCTGGCGAATCCCGAGGCTGCTCGGGCCCCTGTCCGCTCGAAAGGAGGCATGGCGACCCCGCTGGGCTAACGGGGGAGACGGGCCGGGGTACCCGCCGCAACTCGAGAATGCACCGCCGCAAGTCGAGAACACCCCCCCGTGAGGCCACGCCCATAGAGGGAGGAGGCGCTTTTCCCTTGCAGGGCATGGAGAGCATGCCCCGGCACCTGTTCCGGCTCCGAACGGGGCTTGACTCCTTGCGGGCGACTCCAGGTGTCCCCCGAGATCCCCGGGCCAACCTGCCAAGAAAGCGGGGCTTCCCGCCACACCGCGAGGGCGTCCCCCGGGCCCCCCTCCTTGCGAGACGGGGCCCTTGGGATCTGCAGCGACGCGAGAGCCGTCCTGCCTTCTCTCTGGCGCTGCAACGGAGGCTGGACTCCCTCTAGGCGCCCCCAGAGGTTCCCTGGGATACCCGTGTCCACAGGCGAGCGGAACCCTGAGTCTCCAGAGGCCGCTCGCGAGGGGCCCCCCGTCGCCGTCGGCCCCCTCCTCTCGAAAGGGGGGTCCAATCCCCTTCCTGAATGCCATCGCAATCCCTACATTCCCTCGCACCTCCAGAGCGGGACTCTCGCCTCTCCTGAGGTTCGAGAAGAGGCCCCAAGGGGCCAGTTCCGGCCGCAAGACCAAAGGTCCCCGAGGAACCCCCATCGGCAAGCGAGTCCAGTTCCCTGGACGTGAGGCGAGGGGAAGCCCAGCAGCCCCTGGCGATGTCAAAGGAGGCCTGGACTTCTCAGAGGCAACAAGAGAGGCTCCCCGAGGCGCCACGCCCCCGATTCAGAGAGGCCACCCCCGCTTCCCCCTGCGCCGCGCGGAAAAGCACGACCTTCGCCCCTGCATTCGAGGGGAAGCCCGATTGCCCTTGGCTGTGACCGGAGAGAAAGGCTGAGTCCCCTCGACTCCCTGGAGGCCACCCCACAGGTGCCAGTTATACCTGTCCCCTCCCCCCCTCCGGGGACCCCCGAGGGTCCTAGCTCCATGCCTGACGCGGACCCAGGGCGCTGCAGCGCCTCCTGGCGAATCCCGAGGCTGCTCGGGCCCCTGTCCGCTCGAAAGGAGGCATGGCGACCCCGCTGGGCTAACGGGGGAGACGGGCCGGGGTACCCGCCGCAACTCGAGAATGCACCGCCGCAAGTCGAGAACAACCCCGTGAGGCCACGCCCATAGAGGGAGGAGGCGCTTTTCCCTTGCAGGGCATGGAGAGCATGCCCCGGCACCTGTTCCGGCTCCGAACGGGGCTTGACTCCTTGCGGGCGACTCCAGGTGTCCCCCGAGATCCCCGGGCCAACCTGCCAAGAAAGCGGGGCTTCCCGCCACACCGCGAGGGCGTCCCCCGGGCCCCCCTCCTTGCGAGACGGGGCCCTTGGGATCTGCAGCGACGCGAGAGCCGTCCTGCCTTCTCTCTGGCGCTGCAACGGAGGCTGGACTCCCTCTAGGCGCCCCCAGAGGTTCCCTGGGATACCCGTGTCCACAGGCGAGCGGAACCCTGAGTCTCCAGAGGCCGCTCGCGAGGGGCCCCCCGTCGCCGTCGGCCCCTCCTCTCGAAAGGGGGGTCCAATCCCCTTCCTGAATGCCATCGCAATCCCTACATTCCCTCGCACCTCCAGAGCGGGACTCTCGCCTCTCCTGAGGTTCGAGAAGAGGCCCCAAGGGGCCAGTTCCGGCCGCAAGACCAAAGGTCCCCGAGGAACCCCCATCGGCAAGCGAGTCCAGTTCCCTGGACGTGAGGCGAGGGGAAGCCCAGCAGCCCCTGGCGATGTCAAAGGAGGCCTGGACTTCTCAGAGGCAACAAGAGAGGCTCCCCGAGGCGCCACGCCCCCGATTCAGAGAGGCCACCCCCGCTTCCCCCTGCGCCGCGCGGAAAAAAGCACGACCTTCGCCCCTGCATTCGAGGGGAAGCCCGATTGCCCTTGGCTGTGACCGGAGAGAAAGGCTGAGTCCCCTCGACTCCCTGGAGGCCACCCCACAGGTGCCAGTTATACCTGTCCCCTCCCCCCCTCCGGGGACCCCCGAGGGTCCTAGCTCCATGCCTGACGCGGACCCAGGGCGCTGCAGCGCCTCCTGGCGAATCCCGAGGCTGCTCGGGCCCCTGTCCGCTCGAAAGGAGGCATGGCGACCCCGCTGGGCTAACGGGGGAGACGGGCCGGGGTACCCGCCGCAACTCGAGAATGCACCGCCGCAAGTCGAGAACACCCCCGTGAGGCCACGCCCATAGAGGGAGGAGGCGCTTTTCCCTTGCAGGGCATGGAGAGCATGCCCCGGCACCTGTTCCGGCTCCGAACGGGGCTTGACTCCTTGCGGGCGACTCCAGGTGTCCCCCGAGATCCCCGGGCCAACCTGCCAAGAAAGCGGGGCTTCCCGCCACACCGCGAGGGCGTCCCCCGGGCCCCCCTCCTTGCGAGACGGGGCCCTTGGGATCTGCAGCGACGCGAGAGCCGTCCTGCCTTCTCTCTGGCGCTGCAACGGAGGCTGGACTCCCTCTAGGCGCCCCCAGAGGTTCCCTGGGATACCCGTGTCCACAGGCGAGCGGAACCCTGAGTCTCCAGAGGCCGCTCGCGAGGGGCCCCCCGTCGCCGTCGGCCCCTCCTCTCGAAAGGGGGGTCCAATCCCCTTCCTGAATGCCATCGCAATCCCTACATTCCCTCGCACCTCCAGAGCGGGACTCTCGCCTCTCCTGAGGTTCGAGAAGAGGCCCCAAGGGGCCAGTTCCGGCCGCAAGACCAAAGGTCCCCGAGGAACCCCCATCGGCAAGCGAGTCCAGTTCCCTGGACGTGAGGCGAGGGGAAGCCCAGCAGCCCCTGGCGATGTCAAAGGAGGCCTGGACTTCTCAGAGGCAACAAGAGAGGCTCCCCGAGGCGCCACGCCCCCGATTCAGAGAGGCCACCCCCGCTTCCCCCTGCGCCGCGCGGAAAAGCACGACCTTCGCCCCTGCATTCGAGGGGAAGCCCGATTGCCCTTGGCTGTGACCGGAGAGAAAGGCTGAGTCCCCTCGACTCCCTGGAGGCCACCCCACAGGTGCCAGTTATACCTTTCCCCTCCCCCCCTCCGGGGACCCCCGAGGGTCCTAGCTCCATGCCTGACGCGGACCCAGGGCGCTGCAGCGCCTCCTGGCGAATCCCGAGGCTGCTCGGGCCCCTGTCCGCTCGAAAGGAGGCATGGCGACCCCGCTGGGCTAACGGGGGAGACGGGCCGGGGTACCCGCCGCAACTCGAGAATGCACCGCCGCAAGTCGAGAACACCCCCGTGAGGCCACGCCCATAGAGGGAGGAGGCGCTTTTCCCTTGCAGGGCATGGAGAGCATGCCCCGGCACCTGTTCCGGCTCCGAACGGGGCTTGACTCCTTGCGGGCGACTCCAGGTGTCCCCCGAGATCCCCGGGCCAACCTGCCAAGAAAGCGGGGCTTCCCGCCACACCGCGAGGGCGTCCCCCGGGCCCCCCTCCTTGCGAGACGGGGCCCTTGGGATCTGCAGCGACGCGAGAGCCGTCCTGCCTTCTCTCTGGCGCTGCAACGGAGGCTGGACTCCCTCTAGGCGCCCCCAGAGGTTCCCTGGGATACCCGTGTCCACAGGCGAGCGGAACCCTGAGTCTCCAGAGGCCGCTCGCGAGGGGCCCCCCGTCGCCGTCGGCCCCTCCTCTCGAAAGGGGGGTCCAATCCCCTTCCTGAATGCCATCGCAATCCCTACATTCCCTCGCACCTCCAGAGCGGGACTCTCGCCTCTCCTGAGGTTCGAGAAGAGGCCCCAAGGGGCCAGTTCCGGCCGCAAGACCAAAGGTCCCCGAGGAACCCCCATCGGCAAGCGAGTCCAGTTCCCTGGACGTGAGGCGAGGGGAAGCCCAGCAGCCCCTGGCGATGTCAAAGGAGGCCTGGACTTCTCAGAGGCAACAAGAGAGGCTCCCCGAGGCGCCACGCCCCCGATTCAGAGAGGCCACCCCCGCTTCCCCCTGCGCCGCGCGGAAAAGCACGACCTTCGCCCCTGCATTCGAGGGGAAGCCCGATTGCCCTTGGCTGTGACCGGAGAGAAAGGCTGAGTCCCCTCGACTCCCTGGAGGCCACCCCACAGGTGCCAGTTATACCTGTCCCCTCCCCCCCTCCGGGGACCCCCGAGGGTCCTAGCTCCATGCCTGACGCGGACCCAGGGCGCTGCAGCGCCTCCTGGCGAATCCCGAGGCTGCTCGGGCCCCTGTCCGCTCGAAAGGAGGCATGGCGACCCCGCTGGGCTAACGGGGGAGACGGGCCGGGGTACCCGCCGCAACTCGAGAATGCACCGCCGCAAGTCGAGAACACCCCCGTGAGGCCACGCCCATAGAGGGAGGAGGCGCTTTTCCCTTGCAGGGCATGGAGAGCATGCCCCGGCACCTGTTCCGGCTCCGAACGGGGCTTGACTCCTTGCGGGCGACTCCAGGTGTCCCCCGAGATCCCCGGGCCAACCTGCCAAGAAAGCGGGGCTTCCCGCCACACCGCGAGGGCGTCCCCCGGGCCCCCCCTCCTTGCGAGACGGGGCCCTTGGGATCTGCAGCGACGCGAGAGCCGTCCTGCCTTCTCTCTGGCGCTGCAACGGAGGCTGGACTCCCTCTAGGCGCCCCCAGAGGTTCCCTGGGATACCCGTGTCCACAGGCGAGCGGAACCCTGAGTCTCCAGAGGCCGCTCGCGAGGGGCCCCCCCCCGTCGCCGTCGGCCCCTCCTCTCGAAAGGGGGGTCCAATCCCCTTCCTGAATGCCATCGCAATCCCTACATTCCCTCGCACCTCCAGAGCGGGACTCTCGCCTCTCCTGAGGTTCGAGAAGAGGCCCCAAGGGGCCAGTTCCGGCCGCAAGACCAAAGGTCCCCGAGGAACCCCCATCGGCAAGCGAGTCCAGTTCCCTGGACGTGAGGCGAGGGGAAGCCCAGCAGCCCCTGGCGATGTCAAAGGAGGCCTGGACTTCTCAGAGGCAACAAGAGAGGCTCCCCGAGGCGCCACGCCCCCGATTCAGAGAGGCCACCCCCGCTTCCCCCTGCGCCGCGCGGAAAAGCACGACCTTCGCCCCTGCATTCGAGGGGAAGCCCGATTGCCCTTGGCTGTGACCGGAGAGAAAGGCTGAGTCCCCTCGACTCCCTGGAGGCCACCCCACAGGTGCCAGTTATACCTGTCCCCTCCCCCCCTCCGGGGACCCCCGAGGGTCCTAGCTCCATGCCTGACGCGGACCCAGGGCGCTGCAGCGCCTCCTGGCGAATCCCGAGGCTGCTCGGGCCCCTGTCCGCTCGAAAGGAGGCATGGCGACCCCGCTGGGCTAACGGGGGAGACGGGCCGGGGTACCCGCCGCAACTCGAGAATGCACCGCCGCAAGTCGAGAACACCCCCGTGAGGCCACGCCCATAGAGGGAGGAGGCGCTTTTTCCTTGCAGGGCATGGAGAGCATGCCCCGGCACCTGTTCCGGCTCCCGAACGGGGCTTGACTCCTTGCGGGCGACTCCAGGTGTCCCCCGAGATCCCCGGGCCAACCTGCCAAGAAAGCGGGGCTTCCCGCCACACCGCGAGGGCGTCCCCCGGGCCCCCCTCCTTGCGAGACGGGGCCCTTGGGATCTGCAGCGACGCGAGAGCCGTCCTGCCTTCTCTCTGGCGCTGCAACGGAGGCTGGACTCCCTCTAGGCGCCCCCAGAGGTTCCCTGGGATACCCGTGTCCACAGGCGAGCGGAACCCTGAGTCTCCAGAGGCCGCTCGCGAGGGGCCCCCCGTCGCCGTCGGCCCCTCCTCTCGAAAGGGGGGTCCAAATCCCCTTCCTGAATGCCATCGCAATCCCTACATTCCCTCGCACCTCCAGAGCGGGACTCTCGCCTCTCCTGAGGTTCGAGAAGAGGCCCCAAGGGGCCAGTTCCGGCCGCAAGACCAAAGGTCCCCGAGGAACCCCCATCGGCAAGCGAGTCCAGTTCCCTGGACGTGAGGCGAGGGGAAGCCCAGCAGCCCCTGGCGATGTCAAAGGAGGCCTGGACTTCTCAGAGGCAACAAGAGAGGCTCCCCGAGGCGCCACGCCCCCGATTCAGAGAGGCCACCCCCCCTTCCCCCTGCGCCGCGCGGAAAAGCACGACCTTCGCCCCTGCATTCGAGGGGAAGCCCGATTGCCCTTGGCTGTGACCGGAGAGAAAGGCTGAGTCCCCTCGACTCCCTGGAGGCCACCCCACAGGTGCCAGTTATACCTGTCCCCTCCCCCCCTCCGGGGACCCCCGAGGGTCCTAGCTCCATGCCTGACGCGGACCCAGGGCGCTGCAGCGCCTCCTGGCGAATCCCGAGGCTGCTCGGGCCCCTGTCCGCTCGAAAGGAGGCATGGCGACCCCGCTGGGCTAACGGGGGAGACGGGCCGGGGTACCCGCCGCAACTCGAGAATGCACCGCCGCAAGTCGAGAACACCCCCGTGAGGCCACGCCCATAGAGGGAGGAGGCGCTTTTCCCTTGCAGGGCATGGAGAGCATGCCCCGGCACCTGTTCCGGCTCCGAACGGGGCTTGACTCCTTGCGGGCGACTCCAGGTGTCCCCCGAGATCCCCGGGCCAACCTGCCAAGAAAGCGGGGCTTCCCGCCACACCGCGAGGGCGTCCCCCGGGCCCCCCTCCTTGCGAGACGGGGCCCTTGGGATCTGCAGCGACGCGAGAGCCGTCCTGCCTTCTCTCTGGCGCTGCAACGGAGGCTGGACTCCCTCTAGGCGCCCCCAGAGGTTCCCTGGGATACCCGTGTCCACAGGCGAGCGGAACCCTGAGTCTCCAGAGGCCGCTCGCGAGGGGCCCCCCGTCGCCGTCGGCCCCTCCTCTCGAAAGGGGGGTCCAATCCCCTTCCTGAATGCCATCGCAATCCCTACATTCCCTCGCACCTCCAGAGCGGGACTCTCGCCTCTCCTGAGGTTCGAGAAGAGGCCCCAAGGGGCCAGTTCCGGCCGCAAGACCAAAGGTCCCCGAGGAACCCCCATCGGCAAGCGAGTCCAGTTCCCTGGACGTGAGGCGAGGGGAAGCCCAGCAGCCCCTGGCGATGTCAAAGGAGGCCTGGACTTCTCAGAGGCAACAAGAGAGGCTCCCCGAGGCGCCACGCCCCCGATTCAGAGAGGCCACCCCCCCTTCCCCCTGCGCCGCGCGGAAAAGCACGACCTTCGCCCCTGCATTCGAGGGGAAGCCCGATTGCCCTTGGCTGTGACCGGAGAGAAAGGCTGAGTCCCCTCGACTCCCTGGAGGCCACCCCACAGGTGCCAGTTATACCTGTCCCCTCCCCCCCTCCGGGGACCCCCGAGGGTCCTAGCTCCATGCCTGACGCGGACCCAGGGCGCTGCAGCGCCTCCTGGCGAATCCCGAGGCTGCTCGGGCCCCTGTCCGCTCGAAAGGAGGCATGGCGACCCCGCTGGGCTAACGGGGGAGACGGGCCGGGGTACCCGCCGCAACTCGAGAATGCACCGCCGCAAGTCGAGAACACCCCCGTGAGGCCACGCCCATAGAGGGAGGAGGCGCTTTTCCCTTGCAGGGCATGGAGAGCATGCCCCGGCACCTGTTCCGGCGCCCCCTGGACGTGAGGCGAGGGGAAGACCCAGAGATCCCCTGGCGATGTCAAAGAGGCCTGGACTGACTCCTCAGAGGCAACAAGAGAGGCTCCCCCGAGGCGTTGCCCCACGCCCCCCCCTCAGAGAGGGAAGAGGAGGCCGCACCGAGGCTCCTGCCTTCGCCCAGCCCGCTAAAAGCTTCTTCGGAGGAAAAGCACAACCTTCGCGCCCCTGCATTCGAGGGGAAAGCCCGATTGCCCTTGGCTGCTGACTGAGAAAGGCTGAGGGTCCCCCTCGACTCCCTGGAGGCCACCCCACAGGTGCCAGTTATACCTGCCCCCTCTCCCCTCCCCCCGGGGCACTAACCCAGGGCGCTGCAGCGCCTCCTGGCGAATCCCGAGGCTGCTCGGGCCCCTGTCCGCTCGAAAGGAGGCATGGCGACCCCGCTGGGCTAACGGGGGAGACGGGCCGGGGTACCGCCGCAACTCGAGAATGCACCGCCGCAAGTCAGAACACCCCCCGTGAGGCCACGCCCATAGAGGGAGGAGGCGCTTTTTCCTTGCAGGGCATGGAGAGCATCCCCTGCACCTGTTCCGGCTCTCCGAACGGGGCTTGACTCCTTGAGGGCGACTCCAGGTGCCCCCGAGATCCCACGCCAACCTGCCAAGAAAGCGGGGCTTCCCTCCACACCGCGAGGGCGTCCCCCGGGGGTATCCTTGCGAGACGGGCCCCTTGGGATCTGCAGCGCGACCGCGAGAAGCCGTCCTGCCTTCTCTCTGGGGCTGCAACGCGAGGGCCTGGACTCCCTCTAGGCGCCCCCAGAGGTTCCCCGCCCCGTGTCCCCTCAGGCGAGCGGAACCCTGAGTCCCAAGGGCGAGGGGCGCCCAGGGGGCCCCCCGTCGCCGTCGGCCCCTCCCCTCGAAAGGGGGGTCGCCAATCCCCCTCCTGAGTGCCATCGCAATCCCTACAGAGCCATCGGACCTCCCAGCGTGAGGCGAGCCTCTCGCCTCCCCCTGAGGTTCGAGAAGAGAGGGCCCTAAAGGGGCCAGTTCCCGGCCGCAGCAAGACCAAAGGTCCCCGAGGAACCCCCATCGGCAAGCGAGTCCAGTTCCCTGGACGTGAGGCGAGGGGAAGCCCAGCAGCCCCTGGCGATGTCAAAGGAGGCCTGGACTTCTCAGGAAGAGGGCAACAAAGAGAGGCTCCCCCGAGGCGCCACGCCCCCGATTCAGAGAGAGCCTACCCCCACGCTTCCCCCCTGCCGCCGCGCGGAAAAGCACGACCTTCGCCCCTGCATTCGAGGGGAAGGCCCGATTGCCCCCTTGGCTGTGACCGGAGAGAGAAAGGCTGAGTCCCCTCGACTCCCTGGAGGCCACCCCACAGGTGCCAGTTTATACCTGTCCCCCTCCCCCCCCTCCCGGGGGACCCCCGAGGGTCCTAGGCTCCAATGCCTGACGCGGACCCAGGGCGCTGCAGCGCCTCCTCCTGGCGAATCCCGAGGCTGCTCGGGCCCCTGTCCGCTCGAAAGGAGGCATGGCGACCCCCGCTGGGCTAACGGGGGAGACGGGCCGGGGGTACCCGCCGCAACTCGAGAAGAATGCACCGCCGCAAGTCGCTCGAGAACACCCCCGTGAGGCCAACGCCCATAGAGGGAGGTGAGGCGCTTTTCCCTTGCAGGGCATGGAGAGCAGATGCCCCGGCACCTGTGTCCCGGCTCACCGAACGGGGCTTGACTCCTTGCGGGCGACTCCAGGTGTCCCCCCGAGATCCCCGGGCCAACACTGCCAAGAAAAAGCGGGGCTTCCCGCCGCCACACCGCGAGGGCGTCCCCCGGGCCCCCCCTCCCTTGCGAGACGGGGGCCCTTGGGATCTGCAGCGACGCGAGAGCCGTCCTGCCTTCTCTCTGGCGCTGCAAGGCGGAGGCCTGGACTCCCTCTAGGCGCCCCCAGAGGTTCCCTGGGATACCCGTGTCCACAGGCGAGCGGAAACCTGAGTCTCCAGAGGGCCGCTCGCGAGGGGCCCCCCGTCGCCGTCGGCCCCTCCTCTCAAAAGGGGGGGTCCAATCCCCTTCCTGAATGCCATCGCAATCCCTACATTCCCTCGCACCTCCAAGAGCGGGACTCTCGCCTCTCCTGAGGTTTCGAGAAGAGGCCCCAAGGGGCCAGTTCCGGCCGCAAGACCAAAGGTCCCCGAGGAACCCCCCCATCATCGGCAAGCGAGTCCAGTTCCCTGGACGTGAGGCGAGGGGAAGCCCAGCAGCCCCTGGCGATGTCAAAGGAGGCCTGGACTTCTCAGAGGCAAACAAAAGAGAGGCTCCCCGAGGCGCCACGCCCCCGATTCAGAGAGGCCACCCCCGCTTCCCCCCTGCGCCGCGCGGGGAAAAGGCACGACCTTCGCCCCTGCATTCGAGGGGAAGAGCCCGATTGCCCTTGGCTGTGACCGGAGAGAAAAGGCTGAGTCCCCTCGACTCCCTGGAGGCCACCCCACAGGTGCCAGTTATACCTATACCCCTCTGTCCCCTCCCCCCCTCCGGGGACCCCCGAGGGTCCTAGCTCCATGCCTGACGCGGACCCAGGGCGCTGCAGCGCCTCCTGGCGAATCCCGAGGCTGCTCGGGCCCCTGTCCCCGCTCGAAAGGAGGCATGGCGACCCCTGCTGGGCTAACGGGGGAGACGGGCCGGGGTACCCGCCGCAAACTCGAGAATGCACCGCCGCAAGTCGAGAACACCCCCGTGAAGAGGCCACGCCCATAGAGGGAGGAGGCGCTTTTCCCTTGCAGGGCATGGAGAGCATGCCCCGGCACCTGTTCCGGCTCCGAACGGGGAGGCTTGACTCCTTTGCGGGCGACTCCAGGGTGTCCCCCGAGATCCCCCGGGCCAACCCTGCCAAGAAAGCGGGGCTTCCCGCCACCGCCGAGGGCGTCCCCCGGGCCCCCCTCCTTGCGAGACGGGGCCCTTGGGGATCTGCAGCGACGCGAGAGCCGTCCTGCAAATTGCCTCTCTCTCTGGCGCTGCAACGGAGGCTGGACTCCCTCTAGGCGCCCCCAGAGGTTCCCTGGGATACCCGTGTCCACAGGCGAGCGGAACCCTGAGTCTCCAGAGGCCGCCGCTCGCGAGGGGGCCCCCCGTCGCCGTCGGCCCCCTCCTCTCGAAAGGGGGGTCCAATCCCCTTCCTGAATGCCATCGCAATCCCTACATTCCCTCGCACCTCCAGAGCGGGACTCTCGCCTCTCCTGAGGTTCGAGAAGAGGCCCCAAGGGGCCAGTTCCGGCCGCAAGACCAAAGGTCCCCGAGGAACCCCCATCGGCAAGCGAGTCCAGTTCCCTGGACGTGAGGCGAGGGGAAGCCCAGCAGCCCCTGGCGATGTCAAAGGAGGCCTGGACTTCTCAGAGGCAACAAGAGAGGCTCCCCGAGGCGCCACGCCCCCGATTCAGAGAGGCCACCCCCGCGCTTCCCCCTGCGCCGCGCGGAAAAAAGCACGACCTTCGCCCCTGCATTCGAGGGGAAGCCCGATTGCCCCTTTGGCTGTGACCGGAGAGAAAAGGCTGAGTCCCCTCGACTCCCTGGAGGCCACCCCCACAGGTGCCAGGTTATACCTGTCCCCTCCCCCCCCTCCGGGGGGGACCCCCGAGGGTCCTAGCCTCCATGCCTGACGCGGACCCAGGGCGCTGCAGCGCCTCCTGGCGAATCCCGAGGCTGCTCGGGCCCCTGTCCGCCGCGCTCGAAAGGAGGCATGGCGACCCCCCGGCATGCTGGGCTAACGGGGGAGACGGGCCGGGGTACCCGCCGCAACTCGAGAATGCACCGCCGCAAGTCGAGAAACACCCCCGTGAGGCCACGCCCATAGAGGGAGGAGGCGCGCTTTTCCCTTGCAGGGCATGGAGAGCATGCCCCGGCACCTGTTCTTTTCCCGGCTCCGAACGGGGCTTGACTCCTTAGCGGGCGACTCCA
>JAGTYA010001176.1:0-13263 GCA_024291935.2 Okapia johnstoni | reverse complement strand
TCTCCAGAGGCCGGCTTTCGCGAAGAGGGGGCCACCCCCCCTCCCGTCGCCTCCCGTCACACTCAGTAAAAGGAAGAGTGGTTCCATAGTCCCCCTTCCTGAATGCCATCTCGCAGAATCTTGCAAAACCCATAACATCGGTCCTTCTCCAGAAGCTGCAACACCCTGCCACATCCTTAGGCTCCCTAAGTTCCACACCAATCCGAACGATTCAATTACAAGACCTAGGGGTGCGCAAGACCAAGGTGCGCCGAAGTAAAGGCCCCAAATCGGCATAGAGCGAGTTTCCCAAGATTCCCCTGTACCGGCGAGGCTGATTGGGTAAACCCATCATCTGTCTCAACAAATGTCAACAGGTACGGCAGGACTCCATAAGGATGCAACAATTTTAAGAGCGCAAAGCCAAGCCGCCAGTCTTCAGTTATTTACCCTGAGAACCAAGTGAGGCGTACGGTGGATACGCTCAACTCCAGGACACGAAGCCCCGTGGTGCGATGTGCAAATGAGAGAGCCTGGACTTCTCCAGATAGGCAACAAGAGAAGGCATCATCCAACGAGCGCCCACAGGTGCCAGTTATACCTGTCCCCTCCCCCCCTCCGGGGACCCCCGAGGGTCCTAGCTCCATGCCTGACGCGGACCCAGGGCGCTTTGCAGCGCCCTGGCGAATCCCGAGGCTGCTCGGGCCCCTGTCCGCTCGAAAGGAGGCATGGCGACCCCGCTGGGCTAACGGGGGAGACGGGCTGGGGTACCCGCCGCAACTCGAGAATGCACCGCCGCAAGTCGAGAACACCCCCGTGAGGCCACGCCCATAGAGGGAGGAGGCGCTTTTCCCTTGCAGGGCATGGAGAGCATGCCCCCGGCACCTGTTCCGGCTCCGAACGGGGCTTGACTCCTTGCGGGCGACTCCAGGTGTCCCCCGAGATCCCCGGGCCAACCTGCCAAGAAAGCGGGGCTTCCCGCCACACCGCGAGGGCGTCCCCCGGGCCCCCCTCCTTGCGAGACGGGGCCCTTGGGATCTGCAGCGACGCGAGAGCCGTCCTGCCTTCTCTCTGGCGCTGCAACGGAGGCTGGACTCCCTCTAGGCGCCCCCAGAGGTTCCCTGGGATACCCGTGTTCCACAGGCGAGCGGAACCCTGAGTCTCCAGAGGCCGCTCGCGAGGGGCCCCCCGTCGCCGTCGGCCCCTCCTCTCGAAAGGGGGGTCCAATCCCCTTCCTGAATGCCATCGCAATCCCTACATTCCCTCGCACCTCCAGAGCGGGACTCTCGCCTCTCCTGAGGTTCGAGAAGAGGCCCCAAGGGGCCAGTTCCGGCCGCAAGACCAAAGGTCCCCGAGGAACCCCCATCGGCAAGCGAGTCCAGTTCCTGGACGTGAGGCGAGGGGAAGCCCAGCAGCCCCTGGCGATGTCAAAGGAGGCCTGGACTTCTCAGAGGCAACAAGAGAGGCTCCCCGAGGCGCCACGCCCCGATTCAGAGAGGCCACCCCCCGCTTCAGCCGGGCCCTTGGGATCTGCAAAAAGAGCGACTGCGAGACAGCCGTCCTGACCTTTTTGTCTCCTGAGCGCTGGCAAAATCGCCAGAGCTGGTACTCATAACAACTGAATACAACCTATGCGCCCTTACAAGCCCAGAGAGTTACACTCAGTATGGTATTATCTTCACATCATATACCCGGAGCACTACTAAAGCGATGGGCGCCGTAAATCCACAGAATCATGTCCTCTACCAAGACGCGCTAATTGCAAGAAAAGAGCTCGATTAAACAGGCGAGGTGGCCCCACACCCCAGACCCAACTGTCGGCACCCTTCCCATACAAAATTTCCAACAACTTCGAAAGGGGGGTCCATATAGACCAACCCCATGCCCCGGCACCTGTTCCGGCGCCGAACGGGGCTTGAACTCCTTGCGGGCGGGGCACTTCCAGAGTGTGTGCCCGAGATCCCCGGGCACAACCTGCCAACAGAGAATAGCGGGGCTTCCCGCCACACGGGTGAGGGGCAGCCCACGGGCCCGATCTCCTTGCGAGACGGTGGCCCTTTGGATCTTGCAGCGACGCGCGATGAGCCGTCCTGTTTCGAGAGAGAAGAGGCCCCCAAGGGGCCAGTTCCGGCCGCAAAGACCAAAGGTCCCCGAGGAAACCCCCATCGGCAAGCGAGTCCAGTTCCCTCTCCTGAGGCGGGGCGGCGAGGTGGGAAGCCCAGCAGCCCCTGGCACGCTCTGCTCAAAGGAGGCTCTGACCTCTTCTCAGAGAATGCAACGCAAGAGAGGCTCCCCTCGGCCGCCACGAGTCCCGAGACCGATTCCTGAGGGTTATGAGGCCACCCCCGCTTCCCAGTTGCGCCGCGCGGAAGAAAGCACGACCTTCGAGGAAACTGCATTCCCATCGGGGAAGCCGAGTGCATCTTGTGGCTGTGACGCGGAGGAGAAAGGGAAGCGTACCCTCGACTCCCCTGGAGGCCACAGGAGTGGGTGCCATCTCAGAGTCAGGGTAACAAGAAGAGAGGCTCCCTCGAGGCTGCCACGCCCCTGCCCACCTGTGACGCCTCGCCAAAAGCACGAGGGCCTCCCCCCGCTCCTGGCGGAAACACCCCGAGGCTGTCTCGGGCCCCTGTATCCGCCCCTGCATTCGAGGGGACGAGCTCCGTAGGCTGCCCTTGGCTGTGACCGCCGCAGACCGAAGGAAGCTGAGTCCCTCGAACACCCCTGGAGGCCACGCCCATAGGTGGAGTTATAGGTCCGCCCTCCCCCCTCCTGGGACCCCCGAGGGAGGTAGCTCCATGCCGCCTGCGGGTTCCGAACGGGCGCTTGCACGCCGTGGACGGACCCCGATTATCTGAGGCAGCGGCTTTACCCCCAGTCCCTGTGCCTCTAGAAAGGGAGGCATGGCGCGACCCCGCTGCACCGTGACGGGGGGAGACGGCGGGCTGGTACCGGTGCCGCCTGAATTGGCGAGGAACGGGTGTCCTCATGAGATCGCCCTCCGGGCGTCCACGGTCCTGCTCTTCCCCTGGCGCTTTGTTCCCAAGTGTAGTTGAGAATGAGAGGCCTCTTATGCCCCTCCGCATGTTGATGGCTGCACGTTCCATGTCCACGGCGCGGGACTTGACTCCTCGCGCGAGCGAGACCAGGTGTCCCCCGTGATCTGCCGGACCCCGCCATCGAGAGCGGTCCTGCAATTACTTCAGTCGCATGAGGCCACTGGAATGCTGGACGTCCCCCGCGGCGCCCCCAGAGGTTGCTCTCGGGTCTCTTGGTACCAAGAGGTCGAGCGTAAGCCCGAGCCCTCCTTCCCTATCTCCCGCCAAGATCCGCTCAGCGAAGGGGTCGCCCCTTCATCTGCCGAGTCGGCCGCCTTGCTTCCCTCGAAAGGTGGGGATGGAGACCACCCCTTGTCCTCAGGCGAGAGCGGAAGGCCCTGAGATCGCACAGAGACTGGTCCCCTCGCAGCGTGCCAGAGCGGGGGACTCCGTAGCCTCCCTCTGTTGCTGGCGTGTCCAGCCGCGGCCAATCCAACAGAATGCCATTTTGCATAAGAATGTGACATAGCTTCGCACCTCAGCCGATGTCCCTCATGAGTTGGTCGTCCCCCTCGCCGTGAATTTCCTGAACAGGCCCAGGTAGCGGCTCAAGCCTGCGCCCCGGCGCAACAAGGCGGAACAGGTCACCGAGGACTGTCCAGAGGGCAAGATAGTCCAGTTCAGCGCACGGCCCCTGCAGCATGAGGGAAGCCACCCAGCGCCCTGGCGATTGTACTTTTAGGCCTGGACTTCGAGAGGCAAAACAGAGAGGCGCTCCCCGACTGCGCCACCCACCTCCTGCCATTCAGAGAGGGCCGACCCCGCTTCGCCCCTGCTGCCAGTGCGCGCAGGAGAAAAAGCACGAGATCCTTCTCGCCTGCCCCCCGAGGGGAAGCCCCAAATTGCCCTTGGCTGTGACCGACCAGCGCGAAAGGCTAGAGGTCCCCTCCGGCACTCCCTGGGAGGCCACCCCACAGGTGCCAGTATAACCTGTCCCCCTCTCCACCCTCCTTGGCGGCGCCCACCGAGTGGTCTACTAGCTCCATGTCCTGACGCGGACCCAGGAGCGCTTTGCTGCAGCGCCTCCGCTGGCGTGAATCCCGGAGGACATGCTCGGGCCCCTGTCGCACGCTCGAGGAGGGTGGCCACCGCCACCATTGCTGGGTAACGGAGAGACGGTCCGGTACGCTTTACCCGCCATGCACAGCTGCGTAGAGCGGAGGTGCACGCCGCAGTCGAGAACACCCCCGGGTAGGCCTCCTCTGCCCGACGTAGAGGCTGAGGAGGGAGCGCTTTTGCCGATGCTGCAGGGCAGTTGGATGAGACTCCGTTGCCCGGAGGCACCTTGTCCTGCTGGCCGGCAACGGGCGATTGACTCCTTGCTGGGCCAACTCCAGGGTGAATCAGCTAGGGGACCCCGAGGACAACCTTCCAAGAAAGACGGAGGGAACCCGGCACACCGCGAGGGCATCGTGCCCCGGGGCGCCCCCTCCTTGCTGAGACGGGCCCTTGGGATACGTCTGCAGCACTCGAGAGCCCTTCCTGTAACTTTCTCTCTGTACTCGTGCGCAAACGGAGGCACTAGCCTCCCTATCTCTAGGCGCCCCTGAGGTTCCTCTGGTGATACCCGTGTCCACAGGCGTAGGCGGAACCCTGAGTCTCTCAGAGAGGCCGCTCCCAGCGAGGGGTGCCCCTCCCGTCGCCGTCGGCCCTGTCCTCTCGAAAGTGAGGGGGTCCAAATGAGTCCCAGCTGAATGCCATCGCGCAATCCCTAGACATTCCCTCGCACTCTCCAGAGCGGGACTGCTACTGTCCTCTCCTGAGGTTTCGAGAGAGAGAGGCCCCAACGGGGCCAGTTCCGGCCGCCCGGAGACCAAAAGGTCCGCACGAGTGAATCCCCCATTGCGGCCAAGCGAGTCCAGTTCCCTGGACGTGAGGCTGATCGAGGAAATCCCAGCAGCCCCTGGCGATGTCATGCGAGAGGAAACCAGAAGGACTTCTCAGAGTCAAACAGACGAGGACTCCCCTAAGTGCTCCCCGAGGCGCCACAGCACCCGAATTCAGAGATGCGGCCCCGCCCGCTTCGCCCCTGCGCCGGCGCGGAAAAAGCACGACCTTCGGCCCCTGCATTCGAGGGGGGAAGCCCGATTGCCCTGTGGCTGTGACCGTAGAGAGAAAGGCTGAGTCCCCTCGACTCCCTGGAGGGCCACCCCACAGGTGCCCTAGTTATACCTGTCCCCCTCCCCCCCTCCGGGGACCCCCGAAGGGTCCTAGCTCCCATGCCTGACGCGGACACCCCCAGCGGCCGTGCGGCAGCGCCTCCTGGCGAATCCCGAGGACTGCTGTCGGGGGCCCCTGGTCCGCTCGAAAGGAGGCATGGCGACCCCCGCTGGGCTAACGGGGGAGACGCGGGGCCGGGGTACCCCGCCGCAACTCGAGAAATGCACCGCCGCAAGTCGAGAGGGACCCCCCGTGAGGCTCGTGCCACGCCCATAGAGGGAGGAGGCGCTTTTACCAAGCCCTTGCAGGGCATGGAGAGCATGCCCCGGCACCTGTTCCGGCTCCCGATAACGGTGGCTTGACTCTCCTTGCGGCTGGCGCGGCGACTCCAGGTGTCCCCCGAGATCCCCGGGGCAACCTGCCAAGGAAAGCGGGCAGGCTTCCCGCCACACAGCGCGAGGGCGTCCCTCACGGGCCCCTGCCCTCCTATGCGAGACGGGGCCCTTGGGATCTCTGGCAGCGACGCGAGAGCCCGTCCTGCCTTCTCTCTGGCGCTTGCTAGTGCAACGGGAGCTGGGACTCCCTCTAGGGGCGCCCCCAGAGGTTCCCTGGGATAGCCCCCGTGTCCACAGGCGAGCGGAAAAAGCCCTGAAGTCTCCAAGGCACGCTCGGCGAGGGGCCCCCCCGTTCGCCGTCGGCCCCCTCTCCTCTCGAAAAGGGGGGTCCAATCCCCTTCCTGAATGCCATCCGCAATCCCTACATTCCCTCGCACCTCCAGAGCGGTTGACTCTCGCCTCTCCTGAGGTTCGAGAAGAGGCCCCAAGGGGCCAGTTCCCGGCCGCAAGACCAAAGGTCCCGCGAGGAACCCCCCATCGGCAAGCGAGTCCAGTTCCCTTCATGGACGTGAGGCGGTGGAGAGGGAAGCCCAAGCTAGCAGCCACCTGGCGAATGTCAAAGGAGGCCTGGACTTCTCAGAGGCAACAAGAGAGGCTCCCCGAGCGCGCCACGCCCCCGATTCAGAGAGGGCCACCCCCAGCTTCCCACCTGTGCCGCGCGGAAAAAGCACAACGACCTTCGCCCCTGCATTCGAGGGGAAAGCCCGATTGCCCTTGGCTGTGACCGGAGAGAAAGGATGAGTCCCTCGACTCCTGGAGGCCACCCTCTTGGTGCAGTTATACTGTCCCCTCCTCCTCTCCGGGGACCCCGAGGGTCCTAGTCCTTGCTGAACGGGGAGGGACGGACCCAGGGAGCCAGCACAGCGACTCCTGGGATATCGAGGGCACATGCATCCGGGCACCCTGTCCGATAGAAAGGATTGCATTGGCGACCACTGGGCCTCTCCGGGGGGAGACGGCCGGGGGGTTTACCGCCGAACCTCTAGAAATGCACCGCCGTCAAGTCGAGAACACCACAGTGATGCCACGCACTAGAGGGCATGGCGGCGATAATCTCTTGTCAGTGATTGGTGAGCTATGTAAGAGCACCTGGCCGGTTACAACGATATAATCGGGGGGGGGCTTGCTTACTTTGGGCGGCGATATTCCAGGTGTCCCCCGAGATCAGGGGCCAACTTTCAAGCAAGAACGGGGGTATGCCCAGCTCGGAGGGCGGACCGGGCCATCTTGGGAACGGGGGCTTGGTATAGAGCGACTCGCGAGCGCTCTGCCTTCTTTGGCGCTTGCAATGGCGGTGGATCTCTAGGCGCCCCAGAAGTTCCTGGGACTAACTCCGTTGTGCACTAAGAGCTTATGAGCGGTTGACGTAGCAGGTCATAGAAGGGGGTCTGCGAGGGGGCCGTCCAGCGTCTGGCCTCCTTCGAAATCTGCAGCGGGTAATCTTCACTGAATAGCCGACTAGAACGCCATCACAACCACTTCCTTACGACCTCGCCCGCGGGCGACTTGCTTTGAGGTTCGAAGTGAAGAGGCCAAGGGGTCCAGTTTCCTGGCCACAAGACCAAAGGTCCCCGAGGAACCCCCATCGGCAAGCGAGTCCAGTTCCCGGGACGTGAGGCGAGGGGAAGCCCAGCAGCCCCTGGCGATGTCAAAGGAGGCCTGGACTTCTCAGAGGCAACAAGAGAGGCTCCCCGAGGCGCCACGCCCCGATTCAGAGAGGCCACCCCCGCTTCCCCCTGCGCCGCGCGGAAAAGCACGACCTTCGCCCCTGCATTCGAGGGGAAGCCCGATTGCCCTTGGCTGTGACCGGAGAGAAAGGCTGAGTCCCCTCGACTCCCTGGAGGCCACCCCACAGGTGCCAGTTATACCTGTCCCCTCCCCCCCTCCGGGGACCCCCGAGGGTCCTAGCTCCATGCCTGACGCGGACCCAGGGCGCTGCAGCGCCTCCTGGCGAATCCCGAGGCTGCTCGGGCCCCTGTCCGCTCGAAAGGAGGCATGGCGACCCCGCTGGGCTAACGGGGGAGACGGGCCGGGGTACCCGCCGCAACTCGAGAATGCACCGCCGCAAGTCGAGAACACCCCCGTGAGGCCACGCCCATAGAGGGAGGAGGCGCTTTTCCCTTGCAGGGCATGGAGAGCATGCCCCGGCACCTGTTCCGGCTCCGAACGGGGCTTGACTCCTTGCGGGCGACTCCAGGTGTCCCCCGAGATCCCCGGGCCAACCTGCCAAGAAAGCGGGGCTTCCCGCCACACCGCGAGGGCGTCCCCCGGGCCCCCCTCCTTGCGAGACGGGGCCCTTGGGATCTGCAGCGACGCGAGAGCCGTCCTGCCTTCTCTCTGGCGCTGCAACGGAGGCTGGACTCCCTCTAGGCGCCCCCAGAGGTTCCCTGGGATACCCGTGTCCACAGGCGAGCGGAACCCTGAGTCTCCAGAGGCCGCTCGCGAGGGGCCCCCCGTCGCCGTCGGCCCCTCCTCTCGAAAGGGGGGTCCAATCCCCTTCCTGAATGCCATCGCAATCCCTACATTCCCTCGCACCTCCAGAGCGGGACTCTCGCCTCTCCTGAGGTTCGAGAAGAGGCCCCAAGGGGCCAGTTCCGGCCGCAAGACCAAAGGTCCCCGAGGAACCCCCATCGGCAAGCGAGTCCAGTTCCCGGGACGTGAGGCGAGGGGAAGCCCAGCAGCCCCTGGCGATGTCAAAGGAGGCCTGGACTTCTCAGAGGCAACAAGAGAGGCTCCCCGAGGCGCCACGCCCCCGATTCAGAGAGGCCACCCCCGCTTCCCCCTGCGCCGCGCGGAAAAGCACGACCTTCGCCCCTGCATTCGAGGGGAAGCCCGATTGCCCTTGGCTGTGACCGGAGAGAAAGGCTGAGTCCCCTCGACTCCCTGGAGGCCACCCCACAGGTGCCAGTTATACCTGTCCCCTCCCCCCCTCCGGGGACCCCCGAGGGTCCTAGCTCCATGCCTGACGCGGACCCAGGGCGCTGCAGCGCCTCCTGGCGAATCCCGAGGCTGCTCGGGCCCCTGTCCGCTCGAAAGGAGGCATGGCGACCCCGCTGGGCTAACGGGGGAGACGGGCCGGGGTACCCGCCGCAACTCGAGAATGCACCGCCGCAAGTCGAGAACACCCCCGTGAGGCCACGCCCATAGAGGGAGGAGGCGCTTTTCCCTTGCAGGGCATGGAGAGCATGCCCCCGGCACCTGTTCCGGCTCCGAACGGGGCTTGACTCCTTGCGGGCGACTCCAGGTGTCCCCCGAGATCCCCGGGCCAACCTGCCAAGAAAGCGGGGCTTCCCGCCACACCGCGAGGGCGTCCCCCGGGCCCCCCTCCTTGCGAGACGGGGCCCTTGGGATCTGCAGCGACGCGAGAGCCGTCCTGCCTTCTCTCTGGCGCTGCAACGGAGGCTGGACTCCCTCTAGGCGCCCCCAGAGGTTCCCTGGGATACCCGTGTCCACAGGCGAGCGGAACCCTGAGTCTCCAGAGGCCGCTCGCGAGGGGCCCCCCGTCGCCGTCGGCCCCTCCTCTCGAAAGGGGGGTCCAATCCCCTTCCTGAATGCCATCGCAATCCCTACATTCCCTCGCACCTCCAGAGCGGGACTCTCGCCTCTCCTGAGGTTCGAGAAGAGGCCCCAAGGGGCCAGTTCCGGCCGCAAGACCAAAGGTCCCCGAGGAACCCCCATCGGCAAGCGAGTCCAGTTCCCTGGACGTGAGGCGAGGGGAAGCCCAGCAGCCCCTGGCGATGTCAAAGGAGGCCTGGACTTCTCAGAGGCAACAAGAGAGGCTCCCCGAGGCGCCACGCCCCCGATTCAGAGAGGCCACCCCCGCTTCCCCCTGCGCCGCGCGGAAAAGCACGACCTTCGCCCCTGCATTCGAGGGGAAGCCCGATTGCCCTTGGCTGTGACCGGAGAGAAAGGCTGAGTCCCCTCGACTCCCTGGAGGCCACCCCACAGGTGCCAGTTATACCTGTCCCCTCCCCCCCTCCGGGGACCCCCGAGGGTCCTAGCTCCATGCCTGACGCGGACCCAGGGCGCTGCAGCGCCTCCTGGCGAATCCCGAGGCTGCTCGGGCCCCTGTCCGCTCGAAAGGAGGCATGGCGACCCCGCTGGGCTAACGGGGGAGACGGGCCGGGGTACCCGCCGCAACTCGAGAATGCACCGCCGCAAGTCGAGAACACCCCCGTGAGGCCACGCCCATAGAGGGAGGAGGCGCTTTTCCCTTGCAGGGCATGGAGAGCATGCCCCGGCACCTGTTCGGCTCCGAACGGGGCTTGACTCCTTGCGGGCGACTCCAGGTGTCCCCCGAGATCCCCGGGCCAACCTGCCAAGAAAGCGGGGCTTCCCGCCACACCGCGAGGGCGTCCCCCGGGCCCCCCTCCTTGCGAGACGGGGCCTTGGGATCTGCAGCGACGCGAGAGCCGTCCTGCCTTCTCTCTGGCGCTGCAACGGAGGCTGGACTCCCTCTAGGCGCCCCCAGAGGTTCCCTGGGATACCCGTGTCCACAGGCGAGCGGAACCCTGAGTCTCCAGAGGCCGCTCGCGAGGGGCCCCCCGTCGCCGTCGGCCCCTCCTCTCGAAAGGGGGGTCCAATCCCCTTCCTGAATGCCATCGCAATCCCTACATTCCCTCGCACCTCCAGAGCGGGACTCTCGCCTCTCCTGAGGTTCGAGAAGAGGCCCCAAGGGGCCAGTTCCGGCCGCAAGACCAAAGGTCCCCGAGGAACCCCCATCGGCAAGCGAGTCCAGTTCCCTGGACGTGAGGCGAGGGGAAGCCCAGCAGCCCCTGGCGATGTCAAAGGAGGCCTGGACTTCTCAGAGGCAACAAGAGAGGCTCCCCGAGGCGCCACGCCCCCGATTCAGAGAGGCCACCCCCGCTTCCCCCTGCGCCGCGCGGAAAAGCACGACCTTCGCCCCTGCATTCGAGGGGAAGCCCGATTGCCCTTGGCTGTGACCGGAGAGAAAGGCTGAGTCCCCTCGACTCCCTGGAGGCCACCCCACAGGTGCCAGTTATACCTGTCCCCTCCCCCCCTCCGGGGACCCCCGAGGGTCCTAGCTCCATGCCTGACGCGGACCAGGGCGCTGCAGCGCCTCCTGGCGAATCCCGAGGCTGCTCGGGCCCCTGTCCGCTCGAAAGGAGGCATGGCGACCCCGCTGGGCTAACGGGGGAGACGGGCCGGGGTACCCGCCGCAACTCGAGAATGCACCGCCGCAAGTCGAGAACACCCCCGTGAGGCCACGCCCATAGAGGGAGGAGGCGCTTTTCCCTTGCAGGGCATGGAGAGCATGCCCCGGCACCTGTTCCGGCTCCGAACGGGGCTTGACTCCTTGCGGGCGACTCCAGGTGTCCCCCGAGATCCCCGGGCCAACCTGCCAAGAAAGCGGGGCTTCCCGCCACACCGCGAGGGCGTCCCCCGGGCCCCCCTCCTTGCGAGACGGGGCCCTTGGGATCTGCAGCGACGCGAGAGCCGTCCTGCCTTCTCTCTGGCGCTGCAACGGAGGCTGGACTCCCTCTAGGCGCCCCCAGAGGTTCCCTGGGATACCCGTGTCCACAGGCGAGCGGAACCCTGAGTCTCCAGAGGCCGCTCGCGAGGGGCCCCCCGTCGCCGTCGGCCCCTCCTCTCGAAAGGGGGGTCCAATCCCCTTCCTGAATGCCATCGCAATCCCTACATTCCCTCGCACCTCCAGAGCGGGACTCTCGCCTCTCCTGAGGTTCGAGAAGAGGCCCCAAGGGGCCAGTTCCGGCCGCAAGACCAAAGGTCCCCGAGGAACCCCCATCGGCAAGCGAGTCCAGTTCCCTGGACGTGAGGCGAGGGGAAGCCCAGCAGCCCCTGGCGATGTCAAAGGAGGCCTGGACTTCTCAGAGGCAACAAGAGAGGCTCCCCGAGGCGCCACGCCCCCGATTCAGAGAGGCCACCCCCGCTTCCCCCTGCGCCGCGCGGAAAAGCACGACCTTCGCCCCTGCATTCGAGGGGAAGCCCGATTGCCCTTGGCTGTGACCGGAGAGAAAGGCTGAGTCCCCTCGACTCCCTGGAGGCCACCCCACAGGTGCCAGTTATACCTGTCCCCTCCCCCCCTCCGGGGACCCCCGAGGGTCCTAGCTCCATGCCTGACGCGGACCCAGGGCGCTGCAGCGCCTCCTGGCGAATCCCGAGGCTGCTCGGGCCCCTGTCCGCTCGAAAGGAGGCATGGCGACCCCGCTGGGCTAACGGGGGAGACGGGCCGGGGTACCCGCCGCAACTCGAGAATGCACCGCCGCAAGTCGAGAACACCCCCGTGAGGCCACGCCCATAGAGGGAGGAGGCGCTTTTCCCTTGCAGGGCATGGAGAGCATGCCCCGGCACCTGTTCCGGCTCCGAACGGGGCTTGACTCCTTGCGGGCGACTCCAGGTGTCCCCCGAGATCCCCGGGCCAACCTGCCAAGAAAGCGGGGCTTCCCGCCACACCGCGAGGGCGTCCCCCGGGCCCCCCTCCTTGCGAGACGGGGCCCTTGGGATCTGCAGCGACGCGAGAGCCGTCCTGCCTTCTCTCTGGCGCTGCAACGGAGGCTGGACTCCCTCTAGGCGCCCCCAGAGGTTCCCTGGGATACCCGTGTCCACAGGCGAGCGGAACCCTGAGTCTCCAGAGGCCGCTCGCGAGGGGCCCCCCGTCGCCGTCGGCCCCTCCTCTCGAAAGGGGGGTCCAATCCCCTTCCTGAATGCCATCGCAATCCCTACATTCCCTCGCACCTCCAGAGCGGGACTCTCGCCTCTCCTGAGGTTCGAGAAGAGGCCCCAAGGGGCCAGTTCCGGCCGCAAGACCAAAGGTCCCCGAGGAACCCCCATCGGCAAGCGAGTCCAGTTCCCTGGACGTGAGGCGAGGGGAAGCCCAGCAGCCCCTGGCGATGTCAAAGGAGGCCTGGACTTCTCAGAGGCAACAAGAGAGGCTCCCCGAGGCGCCACGCCCCCGATTCAGAGAGGCCACCCCCGCTTCCCCCTGCGCCGCGCGGAAAAGCACGACCTTCGCCCCTGCATTCGAGGGGAAGCCCGATTGCCCTTGGCTGTGACCGGAGAGAAAGGCTGAGTCCCCTCGACTCCCTGGAGGCCACCCCACAGGTGCCAGTTATACCTGTCCCCTCCCCCCCTCCGGGGACCCCCCGAGGGTCCTAGCTCCATGCCTGACGCGGACCCAGGGCGCTGCAGCGCCTCCTGGCGAATCCCGAGGCTGCTCGGGCCCCTGTCCGCTCGAAAGGAGGCATGGCGACCCCGCTGGGCTAACGGGGGAGACGGGCCGGGGTACCCGCCGCAACTCGAGAATGCACCGCCGCAAGTCGAGAACACCCCCGTGAGGCCACGCCCATAGAGGGAGGAGGCGCTTTCCCCTTGCAGGGCATGGAGAGCATGCCCCGGCACCTGTTCCGGCTCCGAACGGGGCTTGACTCCTTGCGGGCGACTCCAGGTGTCCCCCGAGATCCCCGGGCCAACCTGCCAAGAAAGCGGGGCTTCCCGCCACACCGCGAGGGCGTCCCCCGGGCCCCCCTCCTTGCGAGACGGGGCCCTTGGGATCTGCAGCGACGCGAGAGCCGTCCTGCCTTCTCTCTGGCGCTGCAACGGAGGCTGGACCTCCCTCTAAGGCCACCCAGAGTTCCCTGGGATAACCCGTG
>JAGTYA010001175.1:0-13267 GCA_024291935.2 Okapia johnstoni | reverse complement strand
CCCATGTGTGCTCTGTAACAGTGAGCTCTGGAGACTAGGTATGTTCTGACTGGGAAGTAAGCACTTCCTTGGGCTACCATTTATGACTCTAAGGAAGAGACCCTACCAGGCTGCCTTTAACTGAAAATCACAAGCGGCTGGAAAGTGCTACCTGGAAAGTCAGTGGAAGAGGCCACAGTGTCTAGGCCCCACCGCCCGGGTAGGGCTTCCCCAAGCAAGGGAACCTCAAGGAACACTCCTCAGAGCAATTGCTGCGTGTGTGCTCGATAGCAGAGAGCTCCGAAGACTAGGTCTGTTCTGACTCTAAAACTGAGGGCCTGGGAGCAGACCTATTGTTGTGGCTTCTTAACAAACAACTCTTGTACCAGGGAAACCTGAATAAGCACTCCCTTGGGCTACCTTTTATGATTCTAAGGAAGAGACACTGCCAGGCTGCAATTGGCTGAAAATCACAAGGGCCTGGAAAGTACTACCTGGAAAGTCCGTGGAAGAGGCCACAGTGCCTAGGCCCTACTGCCCGTGTAGGGCTTCCTCAAGACAGGGAACCTCAAGGAACACTCTTCATAGCTATTGACCGATGTGTGCTCTGTAACAGTGAGCTCTGGAGACTAGGTATGTTCTGACTGGGAAACTCAGGCCCTGAAGCAGACGCATTGTTGTGGCTTCTTAACAGACAAACACCTCTTGGACCAGGGAGGCCTGAATAAGCACTCCCTTGGGCTACCTTTTATGACTCTAAGGAAGAAACCCTGCCAGGCTGCCTTTGGCTGAAAATCACAAGGGGCTGGAAAGTGCTACCTGGAAAGTCAGTGGAAGAGGCCACAGTGCCTAGGCCCCACCGCCCGGGTAGGGCTTCCCCAAACCGGGGAACCTCAAGGAACACTCCTCAGAGCTATTGCCCCAGGTGTGCTCTGTAGAAGAGGGCTCTGGATACTACTAGGTCTGTTCTGACTGGAAACTGAGGACCTCGGAACTGACCCATTGCTATGGCTTCTTAACAGACAAACAGCTCTTGCAGCAGGGAAGCCTGAATAAGCACTCCTTTGGGCTACCTTTTATGAGTCTAAGGAAGAGAACCAGCCAGGCTGCCTTTGGCTGAAAGTCACAAAGGGCTGGAAAGTGCGACCTGGAAAGTCAGTGGAAGAAGCCACAGTGCCTAGGCCCCACCACCCGAGTAGGGCTTCCCCAAGCCAGGGAACCTCAAGGAACTCTTCTTAGATGTATTGCCACATGTGTGCTCTGTAGCAGAGAGGTCTGGAGACTAGGTCTGTTCTGACTGGGAAACTGAGGCGCTGGAGCAGACCCATTGTTGTGGCTACTTAACAGAAAAACACCTCTTGCACCAGGGATGTCTGAATAAGGACTCCCTTGGGCTATCTTTTATGACTCTAAGGAAGAGACCCTGCCAGGCTCCATTTGGGTGAAAAGCACAAGGGGCTGGAAAGTGCTAGCTGGAAAGTCAGTGGTAGGGGCCTTTGTGCCTAGGCCCCACCGCCCAGTAGGGCTTCCCGAAGCCAGGGAACCTCAAGGAACACTCCTCAAAGATATTGCCCCATGTGTGCTCTGTAGCAGAGAGCTCTGGATACTAGGCTTGGTCTGACTAGGAAACTGAGGCCTGGAGGCAAACCCATTGTTGTCTCTTCATAACAGGAAACACCTGTTTCGCCAGGGAAGATTGGATAAGCACTCCCTTGGGCTACCTTTTATGACTCTAAGGAAGAGACCCTGCCAGGCTGTTTTTGGCTGAAAATCACAAGGGGCTGGAAAGTGCTACCTGGAAAGTCAGTGGAAGAGGCCACAGTGTCTAGGCCCCACCGCCCGGGTAGGGCTTCCCCAAGCCAGGGAACATCAAGTAACACTCCTCAGAGCTATTGCCCCATGTGTGCTCTGTAGCAGAAAGCTCTGGAGACTACTAGGTCTGTTCTGACTGGGAAACTGTGACCCTGGGAGCAGACCCATTGTTGTGCCTTCTTAACAGACAAACACCTCTTGAACCAGGGAAGCTTGAATAAGCACTCCCTTGGGTTACTTTTTATGACTCCAACGAAGAGACACTGCCAGGCTGCCTTTTTGTTGAAAATCACAAGGGGCTGGAAAGTGCTACCTGGAAAGTCAGTGGAAGAGATCACAGTGCTTAGGTGCCAGCGCCGGGGTAGGACTTCCCCAAGCCAGGGAACCTCAAGGAACACTCCTCAGAGCTATTGCCCCATGTGTGCTCTGTATCAGAGAGCTGTGGAGACTAGGTCTGTTCTGACTGGGAAACTGAGGCCCTGGGATCAGACCCATTTGTTGTGGCTTCTTAAAAGACAAACACCTCTTTGCACCAGGGAAGCTTGAATAAGCACTCCCTTGGGCTACCTTTTATGACTCTAAGAAGAGACCCTGCCAGGCTGCCTTTGGCTGAAAATCACAAGGGGCTGGAAAGTGCTACGTGGAAAGTCAGTGGAAGAAGCCACAGTGCCTAGGCTCCACCAACCCCCTTGTGAGTAGGGCTTCCCAAAGCCAGGGAACCTCAAGGAAAACTCTCCTCAGATTCTATTGCCACATGTGTGCTCTGTAGCAGAGAGCTCTGGAGACTAGGTCTGTTCTGACTGGGAAACTGAGGCCCTGGGAGCAGAGCCAATGTTCTGGCTGGCGTCTTCACAGCCAAACACCTCTTGCACCAGGGAAGCCTGAATAAGCAGTCCCTTGGGCTACCTTTTTTGACTCTAAGGAAGAGACCCTGCAAGGCTGCATCTGGCTGAAAATCACAAGGGGCTGGGAAGTGATACCTGGAAAGTCAGTGAAAGAGGCCACAGTGCCTAGGCTCCAAAGCCCAGGTAAGGCTTCGACAGTGCCCTGGAACGTGAAGGCACCCTCCACAGAGCTTTTTCCCCATGTGTGCTGCTCTGTAGCAGAGAGCTCTGGAGACTAGGTCTGTTCTGACTGGGAAACTGAGGCCCTGGGAGCAGAGCCATTGTTCTGGCGTCTTCACAGCCAAACACCACTTGCACCAGGGAAGACTGAATAAGCAGTCCCTTGGGCTACCTTTTTTGACTCTAAGGAAGAGACCCTGCAAGGCTGCATCTGGCTGAAAATCACAAGGGGCTGGGAAGTGATACCTGGAAAGTCAGTGGAAGAGTCCACAGTGCCTAGGCCCAACCACCCGGGTAGGGCTTCCCCAAGCCAGTGAACCTCAAGGAACACTCCTCAGAGCTATTGCCCCATGTGTGCTCTGTAGCAGAGAGCTCTGGAGACTAGGTCTGTTCTGACTGGGAAACTGAGGCCCTGGGAGCAGACCCATTGTTGTGGCTTCTTAACAGACAAACACCTCTTGCACCAGGGAAGACTGAATAAGCACTCCCTTGGGCTACCTTTTATGACTCTAAGGAAGAGACCCTGCCAGGCTGCCTTTGGCTGAAAATCACAAGGGGCTGGAAAGTGCTACCTGGAAAGTCAGTGGAAGAGGCCACAGTGCCTAGGCCCCACACCGCCCCGCGTAGGGCTTCCCCAAGCCCGTGAACGTCAAGGCACCCTCCTCAGAGCTAATTTCCCCATGTGTGCTCTGTAGCAGAGAGCTCTGGATACTAGGTCTGTTCTGACTACTGGGAAACTGAGGCCCTGGGAGCAGACCCATTGTTGTGGCCATTCACAACAGCAAACACCTCTTTCACCAGGGGAAGACTGAATAAGCACTCCCTTGGGCTACCTTTTATGACTCTAAGGAAGAGACCCTGCCAGGCTGTCTTTGGCTGAAAATCACAAGGGGCTGGAAAGTGCTACCTGGAAAGTCAGTGGAAGAGGCCACAGTGCCTAGGCCCCACCGCCCGCGTAGGGCTTCCCCAAGCCAGGGAACCTCAAGGAACACTCCTCAGAGCTATTGCCCCATGTGTGCTCTGTAGCAGAGAGCTCTGGAGACTAGGGTCTGTTCTGACTGGGAAACTGAGGCCCTGGGAGCAGACCCATTGTTCTGGCTTCTTAACAGACAAACACCTCTTGCACCAGGGAAGCTTGAATAAGCACTCCCTTGGGCTACCTTTTTTGACTCTAAGGAAGAGACCCTGCCAGGCTGCCTTTGGCTGAAAATCACAAGGGGCTGGAAAGTGCTACCTGGAAAGTCAGTGGAAGAGATCACAGTGCCTAGGCCCACCGCCCCGGGTAGGGCTTCCCCAAGCCAGGGAACCTCAAGGAACACTCCTCAGAGCTATTGCCCCCATGTGTGCTCTGTAGCAGAGAGCTCTGGAGACTAGGTCTGTTCTGACTGGGAAACTGAGGCCCTGGGAGCAGACCCATTGTTGTGGCTTCTTAACAGACAAACACCTCTTGCACCAGGGAAGCTTGAATAAGCACTCCCTTGGGCTACCTTTTATGACTCTAAGGAAGAGACCCTGCCAGGCTGCCATTGGCTGAAAATCACAAGGGGCTGGAAAGTGCTACCTGGAAAGTCAGTGGAAGAGAGCCACAGTGCCTAGGCCCCACCACCCGGGTAGGGCTTCCCCAAGCCAGGGAAATCTCAAGGAACACTCCTCAGAGCTATTGCCCCATGTCTGCTCTGTAGCAGAGAGCTCTGGAGACTACTAGGTCTGTTCTGACTGGGAAACTGAGGCCCTGGGAGCAGACCCATTGTTGTGGCTTCTTAACAGACAAACACCTCTTGCACCAGGGAAGTCTGAATAAGCACTCCCTTGGGCTATCTTTTTATGACTCTAAGGAAGAGACCCTGCCAGGCTGCATTTGGTTGAAAATCACAAGGGGCTGGAAAGTGCTACCTGGAAAGTCAGTGGTAAGGGCCATTGTGCCTAGGCCCCACCGCCCCGGTAGGGCTTCCCCAAGCCCGTGAACGTCAAGGCACCCTCCTCAGAGCTAATGCCCCATGTGTGCTCTGTAGCAGAGAGCTCTGGATACTAGGTCTGTTCTGACTGGGAAACTGAGGACCTGGGAGGCAAACCCATTGTTGTGGCTTCTTCACAGCAGGGAACACCTGTTTCACCAGGGAAGATTGAATAAGCACTCCCTTGGGCTACCTTTTATGACTCTAAGGAAGAGACCCTGCCAGACTACCTTTGGCTGAAAATCACAAGTGGCTGGAAAGTGGTACGTGGAAAGTCAGTGGAAGAGGCCACAGTGCCTAGGCCTGGGAAAAGTCAGTGGAAGAGTCCACAGTGCCTAGGCCCCACCGCACCGCCCGGGTAGGGCTTCCCCAAGCCAGGGAACCTCAAGGAACACTCCTCAGAGCTATTGCCCCATGTGTGCTCTGTAGCAGAGAGCTCTGGAGACTAGGTCTGTTCTGACTGGGAAACTGAGGCCCTGGGAACAGACCCATTGTTGTGGCTTCTTAACAGACAAAAACCTCTTGTACCAGGGAAGCTGAATAAGCACTCCCTTGGGCTACCTTTTATGACTGCAAGAAAGAGACCCTGCCAGGCTGTCTTTGGCTGAAAATCACAAGGGGCTGGAAAGTGCTACCTGGAAAGTCAGTGAAGAGGCCACAGTGCCTAGGCCCCACCGCCCCCGGGTAGGGCTTCCCCAAGCCAGGGAACCTCAAGGAACACTCCTCAGAGCTATTGCCCCATGTGTGCTCTGTAGCAGAGGACTCTGGAGACTACTAGGTCTTTTCTGACTGGAAACTGAGGCCCTCGGAACAGACCCATTGCTGTGGCTTCTTAACAGACAAACACCTTTGCACCAGGGAAGCTTGAATAAGCACTCCCTTGGGCTACCTTTTATGGCTCTGAGGAAGAGACCCTGCCAGGCTGTCTTTGACTGAAAATTACAAGGGGCTGGAAAGTGCTACCTGGAAAGTCAGTGGAAGAGGCCACAGTGTGCCTAGGCCCCACCGCCCGGGTAGAGCTTCCCCATGCCAGGGAACATCAAGGAACACTCCTCAGAGCTATTGCCCCATGTGTGCTCTGTAGCAGCCAGATTCTGGAGACTACTAGGTCTGTTCTGACTGGGAAACTGAGGCCCTGGAGCAGACACATTGTTGTGGCTACTTAACAGACAAACACCTCTTGCACCCCAGGGAAGCCTGAATAAGCACTCCTTTGGGCTACCTTTTATGACTCTAAGGAAGAGAATCTGCCAGGCTGCCTTTGGCTGAAAATCACAAGGGGCTTGAAAGTGCTACCTGGAAAGTCAGTGGAAGAGCCCACAGTGCCTAGGCCCAACCACCCGGGTAGGGCTTCCCCAAGCCGGGGAACCTCAAGGAACACTACCTCAGAGCTATTGCCCCATGTGTGCTCTGTAGCAGAGAGCTCTGGAGACTAGGTCTGTTCTGACTGGGAAACTGAGGCCTGGGAGCAGACCCATTGTTGTGGCTTCTTAACAGAAAAACACCTCTTGCACCAGGGAAGTCTGAATAAGCACTCCCTTGGGCTACCTTTTATGACTCTAAGGAAAGAAACCCTGCCAGGCTTCATTTGGTTGAAAATCACAAGGGGCTGAAAGTGCTACGTGGAAAGTCAGTGGTAGAGGCATTGTGCCTAGGCCCCACCACCCCCCGGTAGGGCTTCCCCCAAGCCAGGGAACGTCAAGGAACCCTCCTCAGAGCTATTGCCCCATGTGTGCTCTGTAGCAGAGAGCTCTGGAGACTACTAGGCCTGTTCTGACTAGGAAACTGAGGGCCTGGAGCAGACCCATTGTTGTGGCTTCTTAACAGCAAACACCTCTTGCACCAGGGAAGCCTGAATAAGCACACCCCCTTGGGCTAACTTTTATGACTCTAAGGAAGAGACCCTGCCAGGCTGCCTTTGGCTGAAAATCACAAGGGGCTGGAAAGTGTTACCTGGAAAGTCCGTGGAAGAGGCCACAGTGCCTAGGCCCCACTGCCCGTGTAGGGCTTCCTCAAGACAGGGAACCTCAAGGAACACTCTTCATAGCTATTGACCCATGTGTGCTCTGTAACAGTGAGCTCTGGAGACTAGGTATGTTCTGACTGGGAAAACTCAGGCCCTGAAGCAGACCATTGTTGTGGCTTCTTAACAGACAAACACCTCTTGGACCAGGGAGGCCTGAATAAGCACTCCCTTGGGCTACCTTTTATGACTCTAAGGAAGAGACCCTGACAGACTCTCTTTGGCTGAAAATCACAAGGGGCTGGAAAGTGCTACCTGGAAAGTCAGTGGAAGAGGCCACTATGCCTAGGCCCCACCGCCCGGGTAGAGCTTCCCCAAGCCAGGGAACATCAAGGAACACTCCTCAGAGCTATTGCCCCATGTGGGCTCTGTAGCAGCCAGCTCTGGAGACTACTAGGTCTGTTCTGACTGGGAAACTGAGGCCCTGGAAGCAGACCCATTGTTGTGGCTTCTTAACAGACAAACACCTCTTACACCAGGGAAGCCTGAATAAGCACTCCTTTGGGCTACCTTGTATGACTCTAAGGAAGAGAATCTGCCAGGCTGCCTTTGGCTGAAAATCACAAGGGGCTTGAAAGTGCTACCTGGAAAGTCAGTGGAAGAGCCCACAGTGCCTAGGCCCCACCGCCCGGGTAGGGCTTCCCCAAGCTGGGGAACCTCAAGGAACACTCCTCAGAGCTATTGCCCCATGTGTGCTCTGTAGCAGAGGGCTCTGGAGACTACTAGGTCTTTTCTGACTGGAAACTGAGGCCCTCGGAACAGACCCATTGCTGTGGCTTCTTAACAGACAAACACCTTTGCACCAGGGAAGCTTGAATAAGCACTCCCTTGGGCTAACTTTTATGGCTCTGAGGAAGAGACCCTGCCAGGCTGTCTTTGGCTGAAAATTACAAGGGGCTGGAAAGTGCTACCTGGAAAGTCAGTGGAAGAGGCCACTATGCCTAGGCCCCACCGCCCGGGTAGAGCTTCCCCAAGCCAGGGAACATCAAGGAACACTCCTCAGAGCTATTGCCCCATGTGGGCTCTGTAGCAGCCAGCTCTGGAGACTACTAGGTCTGTTCTGACTGGGAAACTGAGGCCCTGGAAGCAGACCCATTGTTGTGGCTTCTTAACAGACAAACACCTCTTTACCAGGGAAGCCCTGAATAAGCACTCCTTTGGGCTACCTTGTATGACTCTAAGGAAGAGAATCTGCCAGGCTGCCTTTGGCTGAAAATCACAAGGGGCTTGAAAGTGCTACCTGGAAAGTCAGTGGAAGAGCCCACAGTGCCTAGGCCCCACCGCCCGGGTAGGGCTTCCCCAAGCTGGGGAACCTCAAGGAACACTCCTCAGAGCTATTGCCCCATGTGTGCTCTGTAGCAGAGAGCTCTGGAGACTAGGTCTGTTCTGACTTGGAAACTGAGGCGCTGGGAGCAGACCCATTGTTGTGGCTACTTAACAGACAAACACCTCTTGCACCAGGGATGTCTGAATAAGCACTTCCTTGGGCTATCTTTTATGACTCTAAGGAAAAGACCCTGCCAGGCTCCATTTGGTTGAAAAGCACAAGGGGCTGGAAAGTGCTAGCTGGAAAGTCCGTGGTAGGGGCCATTGTGCCTAGGCCCCACCACCCCGGTAGGGATTCCCCACGCCCGTGAACGTCAAGGCACCCTCCTCAAAGCTAATGCCCCATGTGTGCTCGGTAGCAGAGAGCTCTGGATACTAGGCCTAGTCTGACTAGGAAACTGAGGGCTGGAGGCAAACCCATTGTTGTCCCTTCATAACAGCAAACACCTGTTTCGCCAGGGAAGATTGGATAAACACTCCCTTCGGCTTCCTTTTATGACTCTAAGGAAGCGACCCTGCCAAGCTGCCTTTGGCTGAAAATCACAAGGGGCTGGAAAGTGCTACCTGGAAAGTCAGTGGAAGAGGCCACAGTGCCTAGGCCGCACCGCCCGGGTAGGGCTTCCCCAAGCCAGGGAACCTCAAGGAACACTCCTCAGAGCTATTGCCCCATGTGTGCTCTGTAGCAGAGAGGTCTGGAGACTAGGTCTGTTCTGACGGGGAAACTGAGGCCCTGGAAACAGACCCATTGTTGTGGCTTCTTAACAGACAAAAACCTCTTGTACCAGGGAAGCTTGAATAAGCACTCCCTTGGGTTACCTTTTATAACTGTAAGAAAGAGACCCTGCCAGGCTGCCTTTGGCTGAAAATCACAAGGGGCTGGAAAGTGCTATCTGGAAAGTCAGTGGAAGAGGCCACAGTGCCTAGGCTGCACCGCCCGGGTAGGGCTTCCCCAAGCCAGGGAACCTCAAGGAACACTCCTCTGAGCTATTGCCCCATGTGTGCTCTGTAGCAGAGAGGTCTGGAGACTACTAGGTCTGTTCTGACTGGGAACATGAGGGCCTGGGAGGGCAGAAGCATTTTTGTGGCTTCTTAACAGACGAACAGCTCTTGCAACAGGGAAGCTTGAATAAGCACTCCCTTGGGCTACCTTTTATGACTCTAAGTAAGAGACCGTGCCAGGTTGCCTTTAGTTGCAAATCACAAGGTGCTGGAAAGTGCTACCTGGAAAGTCAGTGGAAGAGGCCACAGTGCCTAGGCCCCATCGCCCGGGTAGGGCTTCCCCAAGCCAGGGAACATCAAGGAACACTCCTCAGAGCTATTGCCCCGTGTGTGCTCTGTAGCAGAGAGCACTGGATATTACTAAGGCTGTTGTGACTGGGAAACTGAGGCCCTGGAAGCAGACCCATTGCTGTGGCTTCTTAACAGACAAACACTTCTTACATCAGGTAAGCTTGAATAAACACTCCCTTGGGCTACCTTTATGACTCTAAGGAAGAGACCCTGCCAGGCTGCTTTTGGCTGAAAATCACAAGTAGCTGGAAAGTGTTACCTGAAAATTCAGTGGAAAAACCACAGTGCCTAGGCCCCACCGCCCGGGTAGGGCTTCCCCAAGCCCGTGAACATCAAGGCACCCTCCTCAGAGCTAATGCCCCATGTGTGCTCGGTAGCAGAGAGCTCTGGATACTAGGCCTGGTCTGACTAGGAAACTGAGGCCTGAAGGCAAACCCATTGTTGTCCCTTCATAACAGCAAACACCTGTTTCGCCAGGGAAGATTGGATAAGCACTCCCTTGGGCTACCTTTTATGACTCTAAGGAAGAGACCCTGCCAGGCTGCTGCTTTGGCTGAAAATCACAAGGGGCTGGACAGTGCCACCTGGAAAGTCAGTGGAAGAAGCCACAGTGCCTAGGCCCCACCGCCCGGGTAGGGCTTCCCCAAGCAAGGGAACCTCAAGGAACACTCCTCAGAGCTATTGCCCCGTGTGTGCTCTGTAGCAGAGAGCTCTGGAGATTACTAAGGCTGTTCTGACTGGGAAACTGAGGCCCTGGGAGCAGACCCATTGCTGTGGCTTCTTAACAGACAAACACTTCTTCCACCAGGGAAGCTTGAATAAACACTCCCTTGGGCTATCTTTTATGTCTCTAAGGAAGAGACCCTGCCAGGCTGCCTTTGGCTGAAAATCAGAAGTGACTGGAAAGTGCTACCTGGAAAGTCTGTGGAAGAGGACACAGTGCCTAGGCCCCACCGCCCGGGTAGGGCTTCCCCAAGCCAGGGAACCTCAAGGAACACTCCTCAGAGCTATTGCCCCATATGTGCTGTGTAGCAGAGAGCTCTAGATACTAGGTCTGTTCTGACTGGGAAACTCAGGCCCTGGGAGCAGACCCATTAGTTTGGCTTCTTAACAGCCAAACACCTCTTGCACCACGGAAGCCTGAATTAGCACTCCCTTGGGCTACCTTTTATGACTCTAAGGAAGAGACCCTGCCAGGCTGTCTTTGGCTGAAAATCACAAGGGGCTGGAAAGTGCTACCTGGAATGTCAGTGGAAGAGGCCACAGTGCCTAGGCCCCACCGCACGGGTGGGGCTTCCCCAAGCCGGGGAAGCTCAAGGAACACTTCTCAGAGCTATTGCCCCAGGTGTGCTCTGTAGCAGAGAGCTCTGGAGAATTCTAGGGCTGTTCTGACTGGGAAACTGAGTCCCTGGAAGCAGACCAATTGCTGTGGCTTCTTAACAGACAAACACCTCTTTCCACCAGGGAAGCTTGAATAAGTACTCCCTTGGGCTACCTTTTATGACTCTAAAATGAAGAGACCCTGCCAGGCTGCCTTTGGCTGAAAATCACAAGGGGCTGGAAAGTGCTACCTGGAAAGTCAGTGGAAGAGGCCACAGTGCCTAGGCCCCACCGCCCGGGTAGGGCTTCCCCAAGCCAGGGAACCTCAAGGAACACTCCTCAGAGCTATTGCCCCATGTGTGTCTCTGTAGCAGAGAGCTCTGGAGAATAGGGTTGTTCTGACTCGGAAATTTAGGCCCTGGGAGCAGACCCATTGTTGTTTCTTCTTAACAGCCAAACACCACTTACACCAGGGAAGCCTGAATAAGCATTCCCTTGGCTACCTTTTATGACCCTAAGGAAGAGACACTAGCAAGGCTGCCTTTGGCTGAAAATCACAAGGGGCTGGAAAGTGCTACCTGGAAAGTCAGTGGAAGACGACACAGTGCCTAGGCCCCACCGCCCGGGTAGGGCTTCCCCAAGCCCGAGAACTTCAAGGCACCCTCCTCAGAGCTAATGCACCATGTGTGCTCTGTAGCACAGAGCTCTGGAGAATAGGCCTGGTCTGACTAGGACCCTGAGTCCTGGAGGCAAACCCATTGTTGTGATTTCTTAACAGCAAACACCTGTTTCACAAAGGAAGATTGGATAAGCACTCCCTTGGGCTACCTTTTATGACTCTAAGGAAGAGACCCTGCCATGCTGCATTGGGGCTGAAAATCACAAGTGGCTGGAAAGTGCTACGTGGAAAGTCAGTGGAAGAGTCCACAGTGCCTAGGCCGCAGAGTCCACAGTGCCTAGGCCGCACCGCCCGGGTAGGGCTTCCCCAAGCCAGGGAACCTCAAGGAACACTCCTCAGAGCTATTGCCCCATGTGTGCTCTGTAGCAGAGAGCTCTGGAGACTAGGTCTGTTCTGACGGGGAAACTGAGGCCCTGGGAGCAGACCCATTGTTGTGGCTTCTTAACAGACAAAAACCTCTCCATGTGTGCTCTGTAGCAGAGAGCTCTGGAGACTAGGTCTGTTCTGACTGGGAAACTGAGGCCCTGGGAGCAGACCCATTGTTGTGGCTACTTTACAGACAAACACCTCTTGCACCAGGGAAGCTTGAATAAGCACTCCCTTGGGCTACCTTTTATGACTCTAAGAAGAGACCCTGCCAGGCTGCCTTTGGCTGAAAATCACAAGGGGCTGGAAAGTGCTACGTGGAAAGTCAGTGGAAGAGAGCCACAGTGCCTAGGTCGCACCACACGGGTAGGGCTTCCCCAAGCCAGGGAACCTCAAGGAACACTCCTCAGAGCTATTGCCCCATGTGTGTTCTGTAGCAGAGAGCTCTGGAGACTAGGTCTGTTCTGACGGGGAAACTGAGGCCCTGGAGCACACCCATTGTTGTGGCTTCTTAACAGACAAAAACCCACTTGTACCAGGGAAGCCTTAATAAGCACCCCCTTGGGCTTCCTTTTTTGACTCTAAGGAAGAGAGCCTGCAAGGCTGCATCTGGCTGAAAATCACAAGGTGCTGGGAAGTGATACCTGGAAAGTCAGTGAAAGAGGCCACAGTGCCTAGGCTCCAAAGCCCAGGTAAGGCTTCGACAGAGCCCTGGAACGTGAAGGCACCCTCCACAGCGCTTTTTTCCCCATGTCTGCTCTGTAGCAGAGAGCTCTGGAGACTAGGTCTGTTCTGACGGGGAAACTGAGGCCCTGGGAGCAGAGCCATTGTTCTGGCGTCTTCACAGCCAAACACCTCTTGCACCAGGGAAGACTGAATAAGCAGTCCCTTGGGCTACCTTTTTTGACTCTAAGGAAGAGAACCTGAAAGGCTGCATCTGGCTGAAAATCACAAGGGACTGGGAAGTGATACCTGGAAAGTCAGTGGAAGAGTCCACAGTGCCTAGGCCCTACCACCCGGGTAGGGCTTCCCCAAGCCAGTGAACCTCAAGGAACACTCCTCAGAGCTATTGCCCCATGTGTGCTCTGTATCAGTGAGCTCTGGAGACTAGGTATGTTCTGACTGGGAAACTGAATCCCTGGGTGCAGACCCATTGTTATGGCTTCTTAACAGACAAACACCTCTTGCACCAGGGGAGCCTGAGTAAGCACTTCCTTGGGCTACCATTTATGACTCTAAGGAAGAGACCCTACCAGGCTGCCTTTAACTGAAAATCACAAGCGGCTGGAAAGTGCTACCTGGAAAGTCAGTGGAAGAGGCCACAGTGCCTAGGCCCCACCGCCCGGGTAGGGCTTCCCCAAGCCAGGGAACCTCAAGGAACACTCCTCAGAGCAATTGCTGCGTGTGTGCTCGATAGCAGAGAGCTCCGGAGACTAGGTCTGTTCTGACTCTA
>JAGTYA010001174.1:0-13277 GCA_024291935.2 Okapia johnstoni | reverse complement strand
TTAGAGTCAAAAAAGGTAGAGAACAATGGCTCTGCTCCCAGGGCCTCAGTTTCCCAGTCAGAACAGACCCTAGTCTCCAGAGCTCTCTGCTACAGAGCAGACATGGGGAAAAAGCGCTGTGGAGGGTGCCTTTCACGTTCCAGGGCACTGTCGAAGCCTTACCTGGGCTTTGGAGCCTAGGCACTGTGGCCTCTTTCACTGACTTTCCAGGTATCACTTCCCAGCCCCTTGTGATTTTCAGCCAGATGCAGCCTTGCAGGGTCTCTTCCTTAGAGTCAAAAAAAGTAGCCCAAGGGACTGCTTATTCAGTCTTCCCTGGTGCAAGAGGTGTTTGGCTGTGAAGACGCCAGAACAATGGCTCTGCTCCCAGGGCCTCAGTTTCCCAGTCAGAACAGACCTAGTCTCCAGAGCTCTCTGCTACAGAGCAGACATGGGGAAATAGCTCTGAGGAGGGTTCCTTGAGGCTTCCCTGCCTTGTCGAAGCCCTACCCTGGGCTTTGGGGCCTAGGCACTGTGGCCTCTTTCACTGACTTTCCAGGTATCACTTCCCAGCCCCTTGTGATTTTCAGCCAGATGCAGCCTTGCAGGGTCTCTTCCTTAGAGTCAAAAAAGGTAGCCCAAGGGACTGCTTATTCAGTCTTCCCTGGTGCAAGAGGTGTTTGGCTGTGAAGACGCCAGAACAATGGCTCTGCTCCCAGGGCCTCAGTTTCCCAGTCAGAACAGACCTAGTCTCCAGAGCTCTCTCTGCTACAGAGCAGACATGGGGAAAAAAAAGCTCTGTGGAGGGTGCCTTCACGTTCCAGGGCACTGTCGAAGCCCTTACCTGGGCTTTGGAGCCTAGGCACTGTGGCCTCTTTCACTGACTTTCCAGGTATCACTTCCCAGCCCCTTGTGATTTTCAGCCAGATGCAGCCTTGCAGGGTCTCTTCCTTAGAGTCAAAAAAGGTAGCCCAAGGGACTGCTTATTCAGTCTTCCCTGGTGCAAGAGGTGTGTTTGGCTGTGAAGACGCCAGAACAATGGCTCTGCTCCCCCAGGGCCTCAGTTTCCCAGTCAGAGAACAGACCTAGTCTCCAGAGCTCTCTGCTACAGAGCAGACATGGGGAAATAGCGCGCTGTGGAGGGTTCCTTGAGGCTCACGTTCCTTGGGGAAGCCCTAAGCCTTACCTGGGCTTTGGCCTAGGCACTGTGGCCTCTTTCACTGACTTTCCAGGTATCACTTCCCAGCCCCTTGTGATTTTCAGCCAGATGCAGCCTTGCAGGGTCTCTTCCTTAGAGTCAAAAAAGGTAGCCCAAGGGACTGCTTATTCAGTCTTCTTCCCTGGTGCAAGAGGTGTTTGGCTGTGAAGACGCCAGAACAATGGCTCTGCTCCCAGGGCCTCAGTTTCCCAGTCAGAACAGACCTAGTCTCCAGAGCTCTCTGCTACAGAGCAGACATGGGGAAAAAGCGCTGTGGAGGGTGCCTTGAGGTTCCCTGGCCTTGGGGAAGCCCTACCCTGGGCTTTGGAGCCTAGGCACTGTGGCCTCTTTCACTGACTTTCCAGGTATCACTTCCCAGCCCCCTTGTGATTTTCAGCCAGATGCAGCCTTGCAGGGTCTCTTCCTTAGAGTCAAAAAAAGGTAGCCCAAGGGACTGCTTATTCAGTCTTCCCTGGTGCAAGAGGTGTTTGGCTGTGAAGACGCCAGAACAATGGCTCTGCTCCCAGGGCCTCAGTTTCCCCAGTCAGAAACAGACCTAGTCTCCAGAGCTCTCTGCTACAGAGCAGACATGGGGGAAAAAAGCTCTGAGGAGGGTTCCTTGAGGCTCCCTGGCACTGTCGAAGCCCTACCTGGGGTTTGGAGCCCTAGGCACTGTGGCCTCTTTCACTGACTTTTCCAGGTATCACTTCCCAGCCCTTGTGATTTTCAGCCAGATGCAGCCTTGCAGGGTCTCTTTCCTTAGAGTCAAAAAAGGTAGCCCAAGGGACTGCTTATTCAGTCTTCCCTGGTGCAAGAGGTGTTTGGCTGTGAAGACGCCAGAACAATGGCTCTGCTCCCAGGGCCTCAGTTTCCCAGTCAGAAGACAGACCTAGTCTCCAGAGCTCTCTCTGCTACAGAGCAGACATGGGGAAAAAGCTCTGAGGAGGGGGTTCCTTTCACGTTTCCAGGCACTGGGGAAGCCTTACCTGGGCTTTGGAGCCTAGGCACTGTGGCCTCTTTCACTGACTTTTCCAGGTATCACTTCCCAGCCCCTTGTGATTTTCAGCCAGATGCAGCCTTGCAGCAGGGTCTCTTCCTTAGAGTCAAAAAAAAGGTAGCCCAAGGGACTGCTTATTCAGTCTTCCCTGGGTGCAAGAAAGAGGTGTTGGGCTGTGAAGACGCCAGAACAATGGCTCTGCTCCCAGGGCCTCAGTTTCCCAGTCAGAACAGACCTAGTCTCCAGAGCTCTCTGCTACAGAGCAGACATGGGGAAAAAGCTCTGAGGAGAGGGTGCCTTCAGGTTCCAGGGCACTGTCGAAGCCTTACCTGGGGCTTTGGAGCCTAGGCACACTGTGGCCTCTTTTCACTGACTTTCCAGGTATCACTTCCCAGCCCCTTGTGATTTTTCAGCCCAGATGCAGCCTTGCAGGGTCTCTTCCCTTAGAGTCAAAAAAGGTAGCCCAAGGGACTGCTTATTCAGTCTTCCCTGGTGCAAGAGAGTGTTTGGCTGTGAAGACGCCAGAACAATGGCTCTGCTCCCAGGGCCTCAGTTTCCCAGTCAGAACAGACCTAGTCTCCAGAGAGCTCTCTGCTACAGAGCAGACATGGGGAAAAAGCTCTGCGGTGGAGGGTGCCTTCACGTTCCAGGGCACTGTCGAAGCCCTTACCCGGGGGCTTGGGAGCCTAGGCACTGTGGCCTCTTTCACTGACTTTCCAGGTATCACACTTCCCAGCCCCTTGTGATTTTCAGCCAGATGCAGCCTTGCAGGGTCTCTTCCTTAGAGTCAAAAAAAGGTAGCCCAAGGGACTGCTTATTCAGTCTTCCCTGGTGCAAGAGGTGTTTTTGGCTGTGAAGACGCCAGAACAATGGCTCTGCTCCCAGGGCCTCAGTTTCCCAGTCAGAACAGACCTAGTCTCCAGAGCTCTCTGCTACAGAGCAGACATGGGGAAAAAGCTCTGTGGAGGGTGCCTTGAGGTTCCAGGGCACTGTCGAAGCCCTACCTGGGCTTTGGAGCCTAGGCACTGTGGCCTCTTTCACTGACTTTCCAGGTATCACTTCCCAGCCCCTTGTGATTTTTTTCAGCCAGATGCAGCCTTGCAGGGTCTCTTCCTTAGAGTCAAAAAAAAGGTAGCCCAAGGGACTGCTTATTCAGTCTTCCCTGGTGCAAGAGGTGTTTGGCTGTGAAGACGCCAGAACAATGGCTCTGCTCCCCCAGGGCCTCAGTTTCCCAGTCAGAACAGACCTAGTCTCCAGAGCTCTCTGCTACACAGAGCAGACATGGGGAAAAAGCTCTGTGGAGGGTGCCTTCAGGTTCCCTGGGCACTGTCGAAGCCTTACCTGGGTGCTTTGGAGCCTAGGCACTGTGGCCTCTTTCACTGACTTTCCAGGTATCACTTCCCAGCCCCTTGTGATTTTCAGCCAGATGCAGCCTTGCAGGGTCTCTTCCTTAGAGTCAAAAAAAAGGTAGCCCAAGGGACTGCTTATTCAGTCTTCCCTGGTGCAAGAGGTGTGTTTGGCTGTGAAGACGCCAGAACAATGGCTCTGCTCCCAGGGGCCTCAGTTTCCCAGTCAGAACAGACCTAGTCTCCAGAGCTCTCTGCTACAGAGCAGACATGGGGAAAAAGCTCTGAGGAGGGGTTCCTTCACGTTCCAGGGCACTGTCGGGAAGCCTTACCTGGGCTTTGGAGCCTAGGCACTGTGGCCTCTTTCACTGACTTTCCAGGTATCACTTCCCAGCCCCTTGTGATTTTCAGCCAGATGCAGCCTTGCAGGGTCTCTTTCCTTAGAGTCAAAAAAAAAGGTAGCCCAAGGGACTGCTTATTCAGTCTTCCCTGGTGTGCAAGAGGTGTTTGGCTGTGAAGACGCCAGAACAATGGCTCTGCTCCCAGGGCCTCAGTTTCCCAGTCAGAACAGACCTAGTCTCCAGAGCTCTCTGCTACAGAGCAGACATGGGGAAAAAGCGCTGTGGAGGGTGCCTTCACGTTCCAGGGCACTGTCGAAGCCTTACCTGGGCTTTGGAGCCTAGGCACACTGTGGCCTCTTTCACTGACTTTCCAGGTATCACTTCCCAGCCCCTTGTGATTTTCAGCCAGATGCAGCCTTGCAGGGTCTCTTCCTTAGAGTCAAAAAAAAGGTAGCCCAAGGGGACTGCTTATTCAGTCTTCCCTGGTGCAAGAGGTGTTTGGCTGTGAAGACGCCAGAACAATGGCTCTGCTCCCAGGGCCTCAGTTTCCCAGTCAGAACAGAGACTAGTCTCCAGAGCTCTCTGCTACAGAGCAGACATGGGGAAAAAGCGCTGTGGAGGGTTCCCTTCAGGTTCCAGGGCACTGTCGAAGCCTTACCCTACCCGGGCTTTGGGGGCCTAGGCACTGTGGCCTCTTTCACTGACTGACTTTCCAGGTATCACTTCCCAGCCCCTTGTGATTTTCAGCCAGATGCAGCCTTGCAGGGTCTCTTCCTTAGAGTCAAAAAAAGGTAGCCCAAGGGACTGCTTATTCAGTCTTCCCTGGTGCAAGAGGTGTTTGGCTGTGAAAGACGCCAGAACAATGGCTCTGCTCCCAGGGGCCTCAGTTTCCCAGTCAGAACAGACCTAGTCTCCAGAGCTCTCTGCTACAGAGCAGACATGGGGAAAAAGCGCTCTGAGGAGGGTTCCTTCACGTTCCAGGGCACTTGTCGAAAGCCTACCCTGGGCTTTGGAGCCTAGGCACTGTGGCCTCTTTCACTGACTTTCCAGGTATCACTTCCCAGCCCCTTGTGATTTTCAGCCAGATGCAGCCTTGCAGGGTCTCTTCCTTAGAGTCAAAAAAGGTAGCCCAAGGGACTGCTTATTCAGTCTTCCCTGGTGCAAGAGGTGTGTTTTGGCTGTGAAGACGCCAGAAACAATGGCTCTGCTCCCAGGGCCTCAGTTTCCCAGTCAGAACAGACCTAGTCTCCAGAGCTCTCTGCTACAGAGCAGACATGGGGAAAAAAGCTCTGAGGAGGGTTCCTTGAGGCTTCCAGGGCACTGTCGAAGCCCTACCCTGGGCTTTGGGGCCTAGGCACTGTGGCCTCTTTCACTGACTTTCCAGGTATCACTTCCCAGCCCCCTTGTGATTTTTCAGCCAGATGCAGCCTTGCAGGGTCTCTTCCTTTAGAGTCAAAAAAAGGGTAGCCCAAGGGACTGCTTATTCAGTCTTCCCTGGTGCAAAAGAGGTGTTTGGCTGTGAAGACGCCAGAACAATGGCTCTGCTCCCAGGGCCTCAGTTTCCCAGTCAGAACAGACCTAGTCTCCAGAGCTCTCTGCTACAGAGCAGACATGGGGAAAAAGCTCTGTGGAGGGTGCCCTTCACGTTCCAGGGCACTGTCGAAAGCCTTACCTGGGCTTTGGGGCCTAGGCACTGTGGCCTCTTTCACTGACTTTCCAGGTATCACTTCCCAGCCCCTTGTGATTTTCAGCCAGATGCAGCCTTTGCAGGGTCTCTTCCTTAGAGTCAAAAAAAGGTAGCCCCAAGGGACTGCTTATTCAGTCTTCCCTGGTGCAAGAGGTGTTTTTGCTGTGTGAAGACGCCAGAACAATGGCTCTGCTCCCAGGGCCTCAGTTTCCCAGTCAGAACAGACCTAGTCTCCAGAGCTCTCTGCTACAGAGCAGACATGGGGAAAAAAGCTCTGAGGAGGGTTCCTTTCAGGCTTCCAGGGCACTGTCGAAGCCTTACCTGGGCTTTGGGGGCCTAGGCACTGTGGCCTCTTTCACTGACTTTCCAGGTATCACACTTCCCCAGCCCCTTGTGATTTTTTCAGCCAGATGCAGCCTTGCAGGGTCTCTTCCTTAGAGAGAGTCAAAAAAGGTAGCCCAAGGGACTGCTTATTCAGTCTTCCCTGGTGCAAGAGGTGTTTGGCTGTGAAGACGCCAGAACAATGGCTCTGCTCCCAGGGCCTCAGTTTCCCAGTCAGAACAGACCTAGTCTCCAGAGCTCTCTGCTACAGAGCAGACATGGGGGAAAAAGCTCTGAGGAGGGTTCCTTCAGGTTCCCTGGGCACTGTCGAAGCCTTACCTGGGGTTTGGGGGCCTAGGCACTGTGGCCTCTTTCACTGACTTTCCAGGTATCACTTCCCAGCCCCTTGTGATTTTCAGCCAGATGCAGCCTTGCAGGGTCTCTTCCTTAGAGTCAAAAAAAAAGTAGCCCAAGGGACTGCTTATTCAGTCTTCCCTGGTGCAAGAGGTGTTTGGCTGTGAAGACGCCAGAAACAATGGCTCTGCTCCCAGGGCCTCAGTTTCCCAGTCAGAACAGACCTAGTCTCCAGAGCTCTCTGCTACAGAGCAGACATGGGGAAAAAGCGCTGAGGAGGGTGCCTTGAGGCTCAGGGCCTTGGGGAAAGCCTTACCTGGGCTTTGGAGCCTAGGCACTGTGGCCTCTTTTCACTGACTTTCCAGGTATCACTTCCCAGCCCCTTGTGATTTTCAGCCAGATGCAGCCTTGCAGGGTCTCTTCCTTAGAGTCAAAAAAGGTAGCCCAAGGGACTGCTTATTCAGTCTTCCCTGGTGCAAGAGGTGTTTGGCTGTGAAGACGCCAGAACAATGGCTCTGCTCCCAGGGCCTCAGTTTCCCAGTCAGAACAGACCTAGTCTCCAGAGCTCTCTGCTACAGAGCAGACATGGGGAAAAAGCTCTGTGGAGGGTTCTTTGACGGCTCCCAGGGCACTGTCGAAGCCTTACCTGGGCTTTGGAGCCTAGGCACTGTGGCCTCTTTCACTGACTTTCCAGGTATCACTTCCCAGCCCCTTGTGATTTTCAGCCAGATGCAGCCTTGCAGGGTCTCTTCCTTAGAGTCAAAAAAGGTAGCCCAAGGGACTGCTTATTCAGTCTTCCCTGGTGCAAGAGGTTTGTTTGTGAAGTGAAGACGCCAGAACAATGGCTCTGCTCCCAGGGCCTCAGTTTCCCAGTCAGAACAGACCTAGTCTCCAGAGCTCTTGCTACAGAGCAGACATGGGGAAAAAGCTCTGAGGAGGGTTGCCTTTCACGTTCCCTGGGCCTTGGTCGAAGCCCTTACCTGGGCTTTGGGCCTAGGCACTGTGGCCTCTTTCACTGACTTTCCAGGTATCACTTCCCAGCCCCTTGTGATTTTCAGCCAGATGCAGCCTTGCAGGGTCTCTTCTTTAGAGTCAAAAAAGGTAGCCCAAGGGACTGCTTATTCAGTCTTCCCTGGTGCAAGAGGTGTTTGGCTGTGAAGACGCCAGAACAATGGCTCTGCTCCCAGGGCCTCAGTTTCCCAGTCAGAACAGACCTAGTCTCCAGAGCTCTCTGCTACAGAGCAGACATGGGGAAAAAAGCGCTGAGGAGGGTTCCTTCACGTTCCAGGGCACTGTCGAAGCCTTACCTGGGCTTGGAGCCTAGGCACTGTGGCCTCTTTCACTGACTTTCCAGGTATCACTTCCCAGCCCCTTGTGATTTTTTCAGCCAGATGCAGCCTTGCAGGGTCTCTTCCTTAGAGTCAAAAAAAAGTAGCCCCAAGGGACTGCTTATTCAGTCTTCCCTGGTGCAAGAGGTGTTTGGCTGTGAAGACGCCAGAACAACAATGGCTCTGCTCCCAGGGCCTCAGTTTCCCAGTCAGAACAGACCTAGTCTCCAGAGCTCTCTGCTACAGAGCAGACATGGGGAAATAGCTCTGAGGAGGGTTCCTTCACGTTCCCTGCACTGTCGAAGCCTTACCTGGGCTTTGGGGCCTAGGCACTGTGGCCTCTTTCACTGACTTTCCAGGTATCACTTCCCAGCCCCTTGTGATTTTCAGCCAGATGCAGCCTTGCAGGGTCTCTTCCTTAGAGTCAAAAAAGGGTAGCCCAAGGGACTGCTTATTCAGTCTTCCCTGGTGCAAGAGGTGTTTGGCTGTGAAGACGCCAGAACAATGGCTCTGCTCCCAGGGCCTCAGTTTCCCAGTCAGAACAGACCTAGTCTCCAGAGCTCTCTGCTACAGAGCAGACATGGGGAAAAAAGCTCTGTGGAGGGTGCCTTCACGTTCCAGGGCTTGGTCGAAGCCTTACCTGGGCTTTGGAGCCTAGGCACTGTGGCCTCTTTTTCACTGACTTTCCAGGTATCACTTCCCAGCCCCTTGTGATTTTCAGCCAGATGCAGCCTTGCAGGGTCTCTTCCTTAGAGTCAAAAAAGGGTAGCCCAAGGGACTGCTTATTCAGTCTTCCCTGGTGCAAGAGGTGTTTGGCTGTGAAGACGCCAGAACAATGGCTCTGCTCCCAGGGCCTCAGTTTCCCAGTCAGAACAGACCTAGTCTCCAGAGCTCTCTGCTACAGAGCAGACATGGGGAAAAAGCTCTGAGGAGGGGAGGGTGCCTTCAGGTTCCCTGGCACTGTCGAAGCCCTACCTGGGTGCTTTGGCCTAGGCACACTGTGGCCTCTTTCACTGACTTTCCAGGTATCACTTCCCAGCCCCTTGTGATTTTCAGCCAGATGCAGCCTTGCAGGGTCTCTTCCTTAGAGTCAAAAAAGGTAGCCCAAGGGACTGCTTATTCAGTCTTCCCTGGTGCAAGAGGTGTTTTGGCTGTGAAGACGCCAGAACAATGGCTCTGCTCCCAGGGCCTCAGTTTCCCAGTCAGAACAGACCTAGTCTCCAGAGCTCTCTGCTACAGAGCAGACATGGGGAAAAAGCTCTGAGGAGGGTGCCTTCACGTTCCAGGGCACTGTGGGGAAGCCTTACCTGGGGTTTGGAGGCCTAGGCACTGTGGCCTCTTTCACTGACTTTCCAGGTATCACTTCCCAGCCCTTGTGATTTTCAGCCAGATGCAGCCTTGCAGGGTCTCTTCCTTAGAGTCAAAAAAGGTAGCCCAAGGGACTGCTTATTCAGTCTTCCCTGGTGCAAGAGGTGTTTGGCTGTGAAAGACGCCAGAACAATGGCTCTGCTCCCAGGGGCCTCAGTTTCCCAGTCAGAACAGACCTAGTCTCCAGAGCTCTCTGCTACAGAGCAGACATGGGGGGAAAAAGCTCTGAGGAGGGTTCCTTCACGTTCCAGGGCACTGGGGAAGCCTTACCTGGTGCTTGGAGCCTAGGCACTGTGGCCTCTTTCACTGACTTTCCAGGTATCACTTCCCAGCCCTTGTGATTTTCAGCCAGATGCAGCCTTGCAGGGTCTCTTCCTTAGAGTCAAAAAAAAAGGTAGCCCAAGGGACTGCTTATTCAGTCTTCCCTGGTGGTGCAAGAGGTGTTTGGCTGTGAAGAAGACGCCAGAACAATGGCTCTGCTCCCAGGGCCTCAGTTTCCCAGTCAGAACAGACCTAGTCTCCAGAGCTCTCTGCTACAGAGCAGACACATGGGGAAATAGCTCTGTGGAGGGTTCCTTCACGTTCCCTGGCACTGTCGAAGCCTTACCTGGGCTTTGGAGCCTAGGCACTGTGGCCTCTTTTCACTGACTTTTCCAGGTATCACTTCCCAGCCCCTTGTGATTTTCAGCCAGATGCAGCCTTGCAGGGTCTCTTCCTTAGAGTCAAAAAAAAAGGTAGCCCAAGGGACTGCTTATTCAGTCTTCCCTGGTGCAAGAGGTGTTTGGCTGTGAAGACGCCAGAACAATGGCTCTGCTCCCAGGGCCTCAGTTTCCCAGTCAGAACAGACCTAGTCTCCAGAGCTCTCTGCTACAGAGCAGACATGGGGAAAAAGCGCTCTGTGGAGGGTTCCTTCAGGTTCCCTGCCACTGTCGAAGCCCTACCCTGGGCTTTGGAGCCTAGGCACTGTGGCCTCTTTCACTGACTTTCCAGGTATCACTTCCCAGCCCCTTGTGATTTTCAGCCAGATGCAGCCTTGCAGGGTCTCTTCCTTAGAGTCAAAAAAGGTAGCCCAAGGGACTGCTTATTCAGTCTTCCCTGGTGCAAGAGGTGTTTGGCTGTGAAGACGCCAGAACAATGGCTCTGCTCCCAGGGCCTCCTCAGTTTCCCAGTCAGAACAGACCTAGTCTCCAGAGCTCTCTCTGCTACAGAGCAGACATGGGGGGGAAAAAGCTCTGTGGAGGGTGCCCTTCACGTTCCAGGGCACTGTGCCTTGAAGCCTTACCACTGGGTCTTTTTGGAGCCTAGGCACTGTGTGGCCCTCTTTCACTGACTTTCCAGGTATATCACTTCCCAGCCCTTTGTGATTTTCAGCCAGATGCAGCCTTGCAGGGTCTCTTCCTTAGAGTCAAAAAAGGTAGCCCAAGGGACTGCTTATTCAGTCTTCCCTGGTGCAAGAGGTGTTTTTGGCTGTGAAGACGCCAGAAAACAATGGCTCTGCTCCCAGGGCCTCAGTTTCCCAGTCAGAGTCAGAACAGACCTAGTCTCCAGAGCTCTCTGTACAGAGCAGACATGGGGAAAAAGCTCTGAGGAGGGTTCCTTCACGTTCCAGGGCACTGTCGAAGCCTTACCTGGGCTTTGGGAGCCTAGGCACTGTGGCCTCTTTCACTGACTTTCCAGGTATCACTTCCCAGCCCCCCTTGTGATTTTTCAGCCAGATGCAGCCTTGCAGGGTCTCTTCCTTAGAGTCAAAAAAAGGTAAGGTAGCCCAGGGGACTGCTTATTCAGTCTTCCCTGGTGCAAGAGGTGTTTGGCTGTGAAGACGCCAGAACAATGGCTCTGCTCCCAGGGCCTCAGTTTCCCAGTCAGAACAGACCTAGTCTCCAGAGCTCTCTGCTACAGAGCAGACATGGGGAAAAAAAGCGCTGTGGAGGGTGCCTTCACGTTCCAGGGGCACTGTCGAAGCCTTACCCGGGCTTTGGAGCCTAGGCACTGTGGCCTCTTTCACTGACTTTCCAGGTATCACTTCCCAGCCCCTTGTGATTTTTCAGCCAGATGCAGCCTTGCAGGGTCTCTTCCTTAGAGTCAAAAAAGGTAGCCCAAGGGACTGCTTATTCAGTCTTCTTCCTGGTGCAAGAGGTGTTTGGCTGTGAAGACGCAGAGAACAATGGCTCTGCTCCCCAGGGCCTCAGTTTCCCAGTCAGAACAGACCTAGTCTCCAGAGCTCTCTGCTACAGAGCAGACATGGGGAAAAAGCTCTGTGGAGGGTGCCTTCACGTTCCAGGGCACTGTCGAAGCCTTACCTGGGCTTTGGGGCCTAGGCACTGTGGCCTCTTTCACTGACTTTCCAGGTATCACTTCCCAGCCCCTTGTGATTTTCAGCCAGATGCAGCCTTGCCTTGCAGGGTCTCTTCCTTAGAGTCAAAAAAGGTAGCCCAAGGGGACTGCTTATTCAGTCTTCCCTGGTGCAAGAGGTGTTTGGCTGTGAAGACGCCAGAACAATGGCTCTGCTCCCAGGGCTCAGTTTCCCAGTCAGAACAGACCTAGTCTCCAGAGCTCTCTGCTGCAGAGCAGACATGGGGGAAAAAGCTCTGTGGAGGGTGCCTTCACGTTCCTGGGCACTGTCGAAGCCTTACCTGGGCTTTGGGCCTAGGCACTGTGTGGCCTCTTTCACTGACTTTCCAGGTATCACTTCCCAGCCCCTTGTGATTTTCAGCCAGATGCAGCCTTGCAGGGTCTCTTCCTTAGAGTCAAAAAAGGTAGCCCAAGGGACTGCTTATTCAGTCTTCCTGGTGCAAGAGGTGTTTGGCTGTGAAGACGCCAGAACAATGGCTCTGCTCCCAGGGGCCTCAGTTTCCCAGTCAGAACAGACCTAGTCTCCAGAGCTCTCTGCTACAGAGCAGACATGGGGAAATAGCTCTGTGGAGGGTTCCTTGAGGTTCCAGGCCTTGGGAAAGCCTTACCTGGGCTTTGGGGGGCCTAGGCACTGTGGCCTCTTTCACTGACTTTCCAGGTATCACTTCCCAGCCCCTTGTGATTTTCAGCCAGATGCAGCCTTGCAGGGTCTCTTCCTTAGAGTAAAAAAGGTAGCCCAAGGGGACTGCTTATTCAGTCTTCCCTGGTGCAAGAGGTGTTTGGCTGTGAAGACGCCAGAACAATGGCTCTGCTCCCAGGGCCTCAGTTTCCCAGTCAGAACAGACCTAGTCTCCAGAGCTCTCTGCTACAGAGCAGACATGGGGAAAAAGCGCTGTGGAGGGTTCCTTCACGTTCCAGGCCACTGTCGAAGCCTTACCTGGGCTTTGGGAGCCTAGGCACTGTGGCCTCTTTCACTGACTTTCCAGGTATCACTTCCCAGCCCCTTGTGATTTTCAGCCAGATGCAGCCTTGCAGGGTCTCTTCCCTTAGAGTCAAAAAAGGTAGCCCAAGGGACTGCTTATTCAGTCTTCCCTGGTGCAAGAGGTGTTTGGCTGTGAAGACGCCAGAACAATGGCTCTGCTCCCAGGGCCTCAGTTTCCCAGTCAGAACAGACCTAGTCTCCAGAGCTCTCTGCTACAGAGCAGACATGGGGAAAAAGCGCTGTGGAGGTGCCTTCACGTTCCAGGGCACTGTCGGAAGCCTTACCTGGGTGCTGGGGCAGCCTAGGCACTGTGGCCTCTTTCACTGACTTTCCAGGTATCACTTCCCAGCCCCTTGTGATTTTCAGCCAGATGCAGCCTTGCAGGGTCTCTTCCTTAGAGTCAAAAAAGGTAGCCCAAGGGGACTGCTTATTCAGTCTTCCCTGGTGCAAGAGGTGTTTGGCTGTGAAGACGCCAGAACAATGGCTCTGCTGCTCCCAGGGCCTCAGTTTCCCAGTCAGAACAGACCTAGTCTCCAGAGCTCTCTGCTACAGAGCAGACATGGGGAAAAATAGCTCTGTGGAGGGTTCCTTGAGGTTCCCTGCACTGTCGAAGCCCTTACCTGGGTGCTGGGGCCTAGGCACTGTGGCCCTCTTTCACTGACTTTCCAGGTATCACTTCCCAGCCCCTTGTGATTTTCAGCCAGATGCAGCCTTGCAGGGTCTCTTCCTTAGAGTCAAAAAAAAGGTAGACCCAAGGGACTGCTTATTCAGTCTTCCCTGGTGCAAGAGGTGTTTGGCTGTGAAGACGCCAGAACAATGGCTCTGCTCCCAGGGCCTCAGTTTCCCAGTCAGAACAGACCTAGTCTCCAGAGCTCTCTGCTACAGAGCAGACATGGGGAAATAGCTCTGAGGAGGGTGCCTTCACGTTCCAGGGCACTGTCGAAGCCCTTACCTGGGCTTTGGAGCCTAGGCACTGTGGCCTCTTTCACTGACTTTCCAGGTTTCACTTCCCAGCCCCTTGTGA
>JAGTYA010001173.1:0-13298 GCA_024291935.2 Okapia johnstoni | reverse complement strand
CACTGACTTTCCAGGTACACTTTCCAGCCCCATTGGTTAAGTTTTCAGCCAAAGGCAGCCTGGCAGGTCTCTTCCTTAGAGCCAAAAAAGGTAGCCCCAAGGGAGTGCTTTTATTCAGTCTTTCCCTGGTGCAAGAGGTGTTTTGTCTGTGAAGAAGCCACACAAATGGCTCTGCTCCCAGGGCCTCAGTTTCCAGTCAGAACAGACCTAGTAGTCCTCCAGAGCTCTCTGCTACAGAGCAGCACATGGGGCAATAAGCTCTGGAGGGTGTTCCTTGAGGTTTCCCTGGGCACTTAACGGGAAGCCCTACCCTTGTGGCCTCTTCCACTGATTTTCCAGTAGCACTATCCACTGTGGCCTCTTTCCACTGACTTTCCAGAGCGTCAAAGTAGCACTTATTCCAGCCCCTTGCAAGAGCAGATTTTTCAGCCAAAAGTGCAGCCTGGCAGGGTCTCTTCCTTAGAGAGTCAAACATAAAAGTCTCTGAGCCAGAAGGGATGCTTATTCAGGAGCTTCCCTGGTGCAAGAGGTGTTTGTTCTGTTAAGAAGCCACAACAATGCGTCTGCTTCCCAGGGCCTCAGTTTCCCCAGTCAGAACACAGACCTAGTCTCTAGTCTCCAGAGCTCACTGTTACTTTCCCAGCACCTTGTGATTTGCAACTAAAGGCAACCTGGCACGTTCTCTTTACTTAGAGTCATAAAAAGGTAGCCCAAGGGAGTGCTTATTCAAGCTTCCCTGTTGCAAGAGCTGTTTGTCTGTTAAGAAGCCCACAAGAATGGGTCTGCTCCCAGGCCCTCATGTTCCCAGTCAGAACAGACCTAGTAGTCTCCAGACCTCTCTGCTACAGAGCACACATGGGGCAATAGCTCAGAGGAGTGTTCCTTGAGGTTCCCTGGCTTGGGGAAGCCCTACCCGGTCGGTGCGGCCTAGGCACTGTGGCCTCTTCCACGGACTTTCCAGGTAGCACTTTCCAGCCCCTTGTGATTTTCAGCCAAAGGCAGCCTGGCAGGGTCTCTTTCTTACAGTTATAAAAGGTAACCCAAGGGAGTGCTTATTCAAGCTTCCCTGGTACAAGAGGTTTTTTTGTCTGTTAAGAAGCCACAACAATGGGTCTGTTTCCAGGGCCTCAGTTTCCCCGTCAGAACAGTCCTAGTCTCCAGACCTCTCTGCTACAGAGCACACATGGGGCAATAGCTCTGAGGAGTGTTCCTTGAGGTTCCCTGGCTTGGGGGAAGCCTACCCGGGCGGTGCGGCCTAGGCACTGTGGCCTCTTCCAATGACTTTCCAGGTAGCACTTTCCAGCCCCTTGTGATTTTCAGGAAAAAGGCAGCCTGGCAGGGTCTCTTCCTTTAGAGTCATAAAAGGTAGCCCAAGGGAGTGCTTATTCAGGCTTCCCTGGTGCAAGAAGTGTTTGTCTGTTAAGAAGGCAGAACAATGGGTCTGCTCCCAGGGGTCTCAGTTTCCCAATCAGAAGAGACCTAATAGTCTCCAGAGCTCTCTGCTATGGAGCACACATGGGGCAATAACTCTGAGGAGTGTTACTTGATGTTCCCTGGCTTGGGGAAGCCCTACGCGGGCGGTGGGGCCTAGGCACTGTGGCCTCTTCCACTGACTTTCCAGGTAGCACTTTCCCAGCCCCTTGTGATTTTCAGCCAAAGACAGCCTGGCAGGGTCTCTTCCTTAGAGTCATAAAAGGTAGCCCAAGGGAGTGCTTATCCAATTTCCCTGGCGAAACAGGTGTTTGCTGTTATGAATGGACAACAATAGGTTTGCCTCCATGTCTCAGTTTCCTAGTCAGACCAAGCCTAGTATCCAGAGCTCTCTGCTACAGAGCACACATGGGGCATTAGCTCTGAGGAGGGTGCCTTTGACGTTCACGGGCTTGGGGAAGCCCTACCGGGGCGGTGGGGGCCTAGGCACAAAGGCCCCTACCACTGACTTTCCAGCTAGCACTTTCCAGCCCCTTGTGCTTTTCACCCAAATGGAGCCTGGCAGGGTCTCTTCCTTAGAGTCATAAAAGATAGCCCAAGGGAGTCCTTATTATTCAGACATCCCTGGTGCAAGAGGGTGTTTGTCTGTTAAGTAGCCACAACAATGGGTCTGCTCCAGCGCCTCAGTTTCCCAGTCAGAACAGACCTAGTCTCCAGACCTCTCTGCTACAGAGCACACATGTGGCAATACATCTAAGAAGAGTTCCTTGAGGTTCCCTGGCTTGGGGAAGCCCTACTCGGGGGTGGTGGGGCCTAGGCACTGTGACTTCTTCCACTGACTTTTCCAGGTAGCACTTTCCAGCCCCTTGTGATTTTCAGCCAAAGGCAGCCTGGAAGGGTCTCTTCTTAGAGTCATAAAAGGTAGCCCAAGGGAGTGCTTATTCAAGCTTCCCTGGTGAAAGAGAGGTGTTTGTCTGTTAAGAAGCCACAACAATGGGTCTGATCCCAGGGCCTCAATTTCCCAGTCAGAACAGACCTAGTCTCCACAGCTCTCTGATACAGAGCACACATGGGGCAATAGCTCTGAGGAGTGTTCCTTGAGGTTCCCTGGCTTGGGGAAGCCCTACCCATGCGGTGGCACCTAGGCACTGTGATCTCTTCCACTGACTTTCCAGGTAACACTTTCCAGCCCCTTGTGATTTTCAGCCAAAGGCAGCCTGGCAGGGTCTCTTCCTTAGAGTCATAAAAGGAAGCCCAAGGGAGTGTTTATCCAATCTTCCCTGGCGAAACAGGTGTTTGCTGTTGTGAAGAAGGACAACAATGGGTTTGCCTCCCAGCCCTCAGTTTCCTAGTCAGAACCAGGCCTAGTATCCAGAGCTCTCTGCTACCGAGCACACATGGGGCATTAGCTCTGAGGAGGGTGCCTTGACGTTCACGGGCTTGGGGAAGCCCTACCGGGGGTGGGTGGGGCCTAGGCACTAGTGGCTCCTACCACTGACTTTCCAGCTAGCACTTTCCAGCCCCTTGTGCTTTTCAACCAAATGGAGCCTGGCAGGGTCTTTTCCTTAGAGTCATAAAAGATAGCCCAAGGGAGTGCTTATTCAGACATCCCTGGTGCAAGAGGTGTTTGTCTGTTAAGTAGCCACAACAATGGGTCTGCTCCCAGTGCCTCAGTTTCCAAGTCAGAACAGACCTAGTCTCCAGAGCTCTCTGCTACAGAGCACACATGGGGCAATAGCTCTGAGGAGTGTTCCTTGAGGTTCCCCGGCTTGGGGAAGCCCTACCCGGGCGGTGGGGCCTAGGCACTGTGGGCTCTTCCACTGACTTTCCAGGTAGCACTTTCAAGCCCCTTGTGATTTTCAGCCAAAGGCAGCCTGGCAGGGTCTCTTCCTTAGAGTCATAAAAGGTAGCCCAAGGGAGTGCTTATTCAGGTTTCCCTGGTGCAAGAGTTGTTTGTTGTTAAGAAGCCACAACAATAGGTCTGCTCCCAGGCCCTCAGTTTTAGAGTCAGAACAGACCTAGTCTCCGAGAGCTCTCTGCTATCGAGCACACATGGGGCAATAGCTCTGAGGAGTGTTCCTTGAGGTTCCCTGGCTTGGGGAAGCCCTACCCGGGCGGTGGGGGGCTAGGCACTGTGGCCTCTTCCACTGACTTTCCAGGTAGCACTTTCCAGCCCCTTGTGATTTTCAGCCAAAGGCAGCCTGGTAGGGTCTCTTCCTTAGAGTCATAAAAAGGTAGCCCAAGGAAGTGCTTACTCAGGCTCCCCTGGTGCAAGAGGTGTTTGTCTGTTAAGAAGCCACAACAATGGGTCTGCTCCCAGGGCCTCAGTTTCCCAGTCAGAACATACCTAGTCTCCAGAGCTCACTGTTACAGAGCACACATGGGGCAATAGCTCTGAGGAGTGTTCCTTGAGGTTCACTGGCTTGGGGAAGCCCTACCCGGGTGGTAGGGCCTAGGCACTGTGAACTCTTTCCACTGACTTTCCAGGTATCACTTTCCAGCCCCTTGTGATTTTCAGCCAGATGCAGCCTTGCAGGGTCTCTTCCTTAGAGTCAAAAAAGGTAGCCCAAGGGACTGCTTATTCAGTCTTCCCTGGTGCAAGAGGTGTTTGGCTTTGAAGACGCCAGAACAATGGCTCTGCTCCCAGGGGGCCTCAGTTTCCCAGTCAGAACAGACCTAGTCTCCAGAGCTCTCTGCTACAGAGCAGACATGGGGAAAAAAGCGCTGTGGAGGGTGCCTTCACGTTCCAGGGCACTGTCGAAGCCTTACCTGGGCTTTGGAGCCTAGGCACTGTGGCCTCTTTCACTGACTTTCCAGGTATCACTTCCCAGCCCCTTGTGATTTTCAGCCAGATGCAGCCTTGCAGGGTCTCTCTTCCTTAGAGTCAAAAAAGGAAGCCCAAGGGGGTGCTTATTAAGGCTTCCCTGGTACTGGTGTTTTTTTTTTTCTCTGTTAAGAAGCCACAACAATGGGTCTGCTCCCAGGGCCTCAGTTTCCCCGTCAGAACAGACCTAGTCTCCAGAGCTCTCTGCTACAGAGCACACATGGGGCAATAGCTCTGAGTAGTGTTTCTTGAGGTTCCCTGGCTTGGGGAAGCCCTACCCGTGTGTGTGTGCGACCTAGGCACTGTGGCTTCTTCCACTGACTTTCCACGTAGCACTTTACAGCCCCTTGTGATTTTCAGCCAAAGGCAGCCTGGCAGGGTCTCTTCTTAGAGTCATAAAAGGTAGCCCAAGGGAGTGCTTATTCAACCTTCCCTGGTGCAAGAGGTGTTTTTCTGTTAAGTAGCCACAACAATGGGTCTGCTCCCAGGGCCTCAGATTCCCAGACAGAACAGACCTAGTCTCCAGAGCTCTCTGCTACAGAGCACACATGTGGCAATAGATCTTAGGAGTGTTCCTTGAGGTTCCCTGGCTTGGGGGAAGCCCTACTCGGTTGATGGAGCCTAGGCAGTGTGGCTTCTTCCACTGACTTTCCAGGTAGCACTTTCCAGCCCCTTGTGATTTTCAGCCAAAGGCAGCCTGGCAGGGTCTCTTCTTAGAGTCATAAAAGGTAGCCCAAGGGAGTGCTTATTCAAGCTTCCCTGGTGCAAGAGGTGTTTTGTCTGTTAAGAAGCCACAACAATGGGTCTGATCCCAGGGCCTCAGTTTCCCAGTCAGAACAGACCTAGTCTCCACAGCTCTCTGATACAGAACACACATGGGGCAATAGCTCTGAGGAGTGTTCCTTGAGGTTCCCTGGCTTGGGGAAGCCCTACCCCGGCGGTGGGGTGGGGCCTAGGCACACTGTGGGCTCTTCCACTGACTTTCCAGGTAGCACTTTCCAGCCCCTTGTGATTTTCAGCAAAAAGGCAGCCTGGCAGAGTCTCTCTCCTTAGAGTCATAAAAGGTAGCCCAAAGGAGTGCTTATTCAGGCTTCCCCTGGTGCAAGAGGTGTTTTGTCTGTTAAGAAGTCACAACAATGGATCTGCTCCCAGGGCCTCAGTTTCCCAGTCAGAACAGACCTAGTAGTCTCCAGAGCTGGCTGCTACAGAGCACACATGGGGCAACAGCTCTGAGGAGTGTTCCTTGATGTTCCCTGGCTTGGGGAAGCTCTTCCCGGGCGGTGGGGCCTAGGCACTGTGGCCTCTTCCACTGACTTTCCAGGTAGCACTTTCCAGCCCATTGTAATTTTCAGCCAAAGACAGCCTGGCAGGGTCTCTTCCTCAGAGTCATAAAAGGTAGCCCAAGGGAGTGCTCATTCAAGCTTCCCTGGTGCAAAGGTGTTTGTCTGTTAAGAAGCCACAGCAATGGGTCTGTTCCGAGGGCCTCAGTTTCCAGTCAGAAAAGACCTAGTAGTCTCCAGAGCCCTCTGATACAGAGCACACATAGGGCAATAGCTCTGAGGAGTGTTTCTTGAGGTTCCCTGGCTTGCGGAAGCCCTACCCGGGCGGTAGGGCCTAGGCACTGTGGCCTCTTCAACTGACTTTCCAGGTAGCACTTTTCCAGCCCCTTGTGATTTTCAGCCAAAGACAGCCTGGCAGGGTCTCTTTCTTGCAGCCATAAGAGGTCACCCAAGGGAGTGCTTATTCAGGCTTCCCTGGTACAAGAGGTTTTTGTCTGTTAAGAAGCCACAACAATGGGTCTGTTCCCAGGGCCTCAGTTTCCCCGACAGAACAGACCTAGTCTCCATAGCTCTCTGCTACATTGCACACATGGAGCAATAGCTGTGAGGAGTGTTCCTTGAGGTTCCCTGGCTTGGGGAAGCCCTACCCGGGCGGTGCGGCCTAGGCACTGTGGACTCTTCCACTGACTTTCCCCCGCCTAGGCACTGTGGCCTCTTCCACTGACTTTCCACGTAGCACTTTCCAGCCACTTGTGATTTTCAGCCAAAGGTAGTCTGGCAGGGTCTCTTCCTTAGAGTCATAAAAGGTAGCCCAAGGGAGTGCTTATTATCCAATCTTCCCTGGCGAAACAGGTGTTCCCTGTTATGAAGGGACAAACAATGGGTTTGCCTCCAGTCCTCAGTTTCCCTAGTCAGACCAGGCCTAGTATCCAGAGCTCTCTGCTACAGAGCACACATGGGGCATTAGCTCTGAGGAGGGTGCCTTGACGTTCACGGGCTTGGGGAAGCCCTACCGGGGCGGTGGGCCTAGGCACAATGGCCCTACTACCACTGACTTTCCACCTAGCACTTTCCAGCCCCTTGTGATTTTCAACCAAATGGAGCCTGGCAGGGTCTCTTCCTTAGAGTCATAAAAGATAGCCCAAGGGAGTGCTTATTCAGACTTCCCTGGTGCAAGAGGTGTTTGTCTGTTAAGTAGCCACAACAATGGGTCTGCTCCCAGGGCCTCAGTTTCCCAGTCAGAACAGACCTAGTAGTCTCCAGAGCTGGCTGCTACAGAGCAGACATGGGGCAATAGCTCTGAGGAGTGTTCCTTGAGATTTCCTGGCTTGGGGAAGCCCTACTCGGGTGGGGGGGCCTAGGCACTGTGGCTTCTTCCACTGACTTTCCAGGTAGCACTTTCCAGCCCCTTGTGATTTTCAGCCAAAGGCAGCCTGGCAGGGTCTCTTCCTTTAGAGTCATAAAAGGTAGCCCAAGGGAGTGCTTATTCAAGCTTCCCTGGTGCAAGAGGTGTTTGTCTGTTAAGAAGCCACAACAATGGGTCTGCTCCCAGGGCCTCAGTTTCCCAGTCAGAACAGACCTAGTAGTCTCCAGAGCTCTCTGCTACAGAGAGCACACATGGGGCAATAGCTCTGAGGAGTGTTCCTTGAGGTTCCCTGGCTTGGGGAAGCCCTACCCCGGCGGTGGGGCCTAGGCACTGTGATCCCTTCCACTGACTTTTCAGGTAGCACATTCCAGCCCCTTGTGATTTTCAGCCAAAGGCAGCCTGGCAGGGTCTCTTCCTTAGAGTCATAAAAAGGTAGCCCAAGGGAGTGCTTATTCAAGCTTCCCTGGTGAAAGAGGTGTTTGTTTGTCTGTTAAGAAGGGACAACAATGGGTTTTGCCTCCCAGGGCCTCAGTTTCCTAGTCAGAACAGACCTAGTAGTCCAGAGCTCTCTGCTACAGAGCACACATGGGGCAATAGCTCTGAGGAGTGTTCCTTGAGGTTCCCTGGCTTGGGGAAGCCCTACCCGGGCGGTGGGGCCCTAGGCACTGTGGCCTCTTCCACTGACTTTCCAGGTAGCACTTTCCAGCCCCTTGTGATTTTCAGCCAAAGACAGCCTGGCAGGGTCTCTTCCTTAGAGTCATAAAAGGTAGCCCAAGGGAGTGCTTATTCAGGCTTCCCTGGTGCAAGAGGTGTTTGGCTGTTAAGAAGCCAAAACAACAATGGGTCTGCTCCCAGGGCCTCAGTTTCCCAGTCAGAACAGACCTAGTCTCCAGAGCTCTCTGCTACAGAGCACACATGGGGCAATAGCTCTGAGGAGGGTTCCTTGAGGTTCCCTGGCTTGGGGAAGCCCTACCCGGGCGGTGGGGGGGCTAGGCACTGTGGCCCTCTTCTTCCACTGACTTTCCAGGTAGCACTTTCCAGCCCCTTGTGATTTTCAGCCAAAGGCAGCCTGGCAGGGTCTCTTCCTTAGAGTCATAAAAGGTAGCCCAAGGGAGTGCTTATTCAAGCTTCCCTGGTGCAAGAGGTGTTTGTCTGTTAAGAAGCCACAACAATGGGTCTGCTCCCCAGGGCCTCAGTTTCCCAGTCAGAACAGACCTAGTAGTCTCCAGAGCTCTCTGCTACAGAGCACACATGGGGCAATAGCTCTGAGGAGTGTTCCTTGAGGTTCCCTGGCTTGGGAAAGCCCCTACCCGGGTGGTGGGGCCTAGGCACTGTGGCCTCTTCCACTGACTTTCCAGGTAGCACTTTTCCAGCCCCTTGTGATTTTCAGCCAAAGGCAGCCTGGCAGGGTCTCTTCCTTAGAGTCATAAAAGGTAGCCCAAGGGAGTGCTTATTCAAGCTTCCCTGGTGCAAGAGGTGTTTTTGTCTGTTAAGAAGCCACAACAATGGGTCTGCTCCCAGGGCCTCAGTTTCCCAGTCAGAACAGACCTAGTCTCCAGAGCTCTCTGCTACAGAGCACACATGGGGCAATAGCTCTGAGGAGTGTTCCTTGAGATTCCCTGGCTTGGGGAAGCCCTACCCGGGCGGTGGGGCCTAGGCACTGTGGCCTCTTCCACTGACTTTTCAGGTAGCACTTTCCAGCCCCTTGTGATTTTCAGCCAAAGGCAGCCTGGCAGGGTCTCTTCCTTAGAGTCATAAAAGGTAGCCCAAGGGAGTGCTTATTCAAGCTTCCCTGGTGCAAGAGGTGTTTGTGCTGTTAAGAAGCCACAACAATGGGTCTGCTCCCAGGGCCTCAGTTTCCCAGTCAGAACAGACCTAGTAGTCTCCAGAGCTCTCTGCTACAGAGCACACATGGGGCAATAGCTCTGAGGAGTGTTCCTTGAGGTTCCCTGGCTTGGGGAAAGCCCTACCCGGGCGGTGGGGCCTAGGCACTGTGGCCTCTTCCACTGACTTTCCAGGTAGCACTTTCCCAGCCCCTTGTGATTTTCAGCCAAAGGCAGCCTGGCAGGGTCTCTTCCTTAGAGTCATAAAAGGTAGCCCAAGGGAGTGCTTATTCAAGCTTCCCTGGTGCAAGAGGTGTTTGTCTGTTAAGAAGCCACAACAATGGGTCTGCTCCCAGGGCCTCAGTTTCCCAGTCAGAACAGACCTAGTAGTCTCCAGAGCTCTCTGCTACAGAGCACACATGGGGCAATAGCTCTGAGGAGTGTTCCTTGAGGTTCCCTGGCTTGGGGAAGCCCTACCCCGGGCGGTGGGGCCTAGGCACTGTGGCCCTTCCACTGACTTTCCAGGTAGCACTTTCCAGCCCCTTGTGATTTTCAGCCAAAGGCAGCCTGGCAGGGTCTCTTCCTTAGAGTCATAAAAGGTAGCCCAAGGGAGTGCTTATTCAAGCTTCCCTGGTGCAAGAGGTGTTTGTGTGTTAAGAAGCACAACAATGGGTCTGCTCCCAGGGTCTCAGTTTCCCAGTCAGTCAGACAGACCTAGTAGTCTCCAGAGCTTTCTGCTACAGAGCACACATGGGGCAATAGCTCTGAGGAGTGTTCCTTTAGGTTCCCCGGCTTGGGGAAGCCCTACCCGGGCGGTGGGGCCTAGGCACTGTGGCCTCTTCCACTGACTTTTCCAGGTAGCACTTTCCAGCCCCTTGTGATTTTCAGCCAAAGACAGCAGCTGGCAGGGTCTCTTCCTTAGAGTCATAAAAGGTAGCCCAAGGGAGTGCTTATTCAGGCTTCCCTGGTGCAAGAGGTGTTTGGCTGTTAAGAAGCCAAACTAATGGGTCTGCTCCCAGGGCCTCAGTTTCCCAGTCAGAACAGACCTAGTAGTCTCCAGAGCTCTCTGCTACAGAGCACACATGGGGCAATAGCTCTGAGGAGTGTTCCTTGAGGTTCCCTGGCTTGGGGAAGCCCTACCCGGGCGGTGGGGCCTAGGCACTGTGGCCTCTTCCACCACTGACTTTCCAGGTAGCACTTTCCAGCCCCTTCTGATTTTCAGCCAAAGGCAGCCTGGCAGGGTCTCTTCCTTAGAGTCATAAAAGATAGCCCAAGGGAGTGCTTATTCAAGCTTCCCTGGTGCAAGAAGTGTTTGTCTGTTAAGAAGCCACAGCAATGGGTCTGCTCCCAGGGCCTCAGTTTCCCAGTCAGAACAGACCTTAGTAATCTCCAGAGCTCTCTGCTACAGAGCACACACGGGGCAATAGCTCTGAGGAGTGTTCCTTGAGGTTCCCTTGCTTGGGGAAGCCCTACCCGGGCGGTGGGGCCTAGGCACTGTGGCTTCTTCCACTGACTTTCCAGGTAGCACTTTCCAGCCCCTTGTGATTTTCAGCCAAAGGCAGCAGCCTGGCAGGGTCTCTTCCTTAGAGTCATAAAAGGTAGCCCAAGGGAGTGCTTATTCAATCTTCCCTGGCGAAAGAGGTGTTTTCTGTTATGAAGGGACAACAATGGGTTTGCCCTCCAGGCCTCAGTTTCCTAGTCAGACCAGGCCTAGTTCCAGAGCTCTCTGCTACAGAGCACACATGGGGCATTAGCTCTGAGGAGGGTGCCTTGACGTTCACGGGCTTGGGGAAGCCCTACCCGGGCGGTGGGGCCTAGGCACTGTGGTTTTTTCCACTGAATTTTCAGGTAACACTTTCCAGCCCCTTGTGATTTTCAGCCAAAAGCAGCCTGGCAGGGTCTCTTCCTTAGAGTCATAAAAGGTAGCCCAAGGGAGTGTTTATTCAAGCTTCCCTGGTGCAAGAGGTGTTTGTCTGTTAAGAAGCCACAACAATGGGTCTGCTCCCAGGGCCTCAGTTTCCCAGTCAGAACAGCCCTTAGTAATATCCAGAGCTCTCTGCTACAGAGCACACATTGGGCAATAGCTCTGAGGAGTGTTCCTTGAGGTTCCCTGGCTTGGGGAAGCCCTACCCGGGCGGTGGGGCCTAGGCACTGTGGCCTCTTCCACTGACTTTCCAGGTAGCACTTTCCAGCCCCTTGTGATTTTCAGCTAAAGCAAAGGCAGCCTGGCAGGGTCTCTTTCTTAGAGTCATAAAAGGTAGCCCAAGGGAGTGCTTATTCAGGCTTCCCTGGTGCAAGAGGTGTTTGTCTGTTAAGAAGACACAACAATGGGTCTGCTCCCAGGGCCTCAGTTTCCCAGTCAGAACAGACCTAGTAGTCTCCAGAGCTCTCTGCTACAGAGGACACATGGGGCAATAGCTCTGAGGAGTGTTCCTTGAGGTTCCCTGGCTTGGGGAAGCCCTACCCCGGCGGTGGCACGTAGGCACTGTGGCCTCTTCCACTGACTTTCCAGGTAGCACTTTCCAGCCCCTTGTGATTTTCAGCCAAATGCAGCCTGGCAGGGTCTCTTCCTTAGAGTCATAAAAGGTAACCCAAGGGAGTGCTTATTCAAGCTTCCCTGGTGCAATAGGTGTTTGTCTGTTAAGAAGGCACAACAATGGGTCTGCTCCCAGGGTTTCAGTTTCCCAGTCAGAACAGACCTAGTAGTCTCCAGAGCTCTCTGCTACGGAGCACACATGGGGCAATAGCTCTGAGGAGTGTTCCTTGAGATTCCCTGGCTTTGTTAAGCCCTACCCGTGCGGTGGGGCCTAGGCACTATGGCCCATTCCATTGACTTTCCAGCTAGCACTATCCAGCCCCTTGTGATTTTCAGCCCCAAGGTAGCCTGGCAGGGTCTCTTTCTTAGAGTCATAAAGGATAGCCCAACGGAGTGCTTAATCAATCTTCCCTGGTACAAGAGGTGTTTGGCTGTTAAAAATCCACAAGAAAGTTTTTGCCTCCAGGCATCAGTTTCCTAGTCAGACCAGGCCTAGTCACGCGAGCTCTCTGCTACCGAGCACACTTGGGGAAACAGTGGTGTGGAGGGTGCCATGACGTTCCCGGGCACTGGGAAAGCCCTACCCTGGAAGTGGGGACTAGGCGCTGCAGCCACTGAAAACTGACTTCCCTGCTAGCACTTCCCAGTCCAATGTGATTTTCAGGTCAAATGCGGTCTAGCAGGCTGTCTTTTTGCAGGGAGCAAATGCAGCCCAAGGGAGTGCTGATTCAATCCGCCTTCCCGCATCGAGTGTTGGGCTTTTAGGAAGCCACAATCAAGGGATCCTCCCAGGACCTCAGTTTCCTATTTAGACCAGGCCTAGTCTCGCAAGTCCTCTGCTGTAGAGCACACATTGGGAAACAAAGTTGTGGAGGGTGCCTTGACGTTCCCGGGCACTGGGGAAGCCCTACACGGGAAGTGGGGCCTAGGCGCTCCAACCGCTGAAAGCTGACTTCCCAGCTAGCACTTCACCGTCCAATGTGATTTTCAGCCCGAATGCCGCCTAGCAGGCCATCTTCCTTGGAGGGAGAAAAGGCAGGCCAACAGAGAGCTGATTCAATCTTCCTTCGCAAAGCAAGTTTGGCGCTGTTCACAAGCCACAAAATGGGTCTGATTCCAGAGCTTCAGTTTCCTAGTCAGACCAGGTCTAGTCGCGCGAGCTTTCTGCTTCTCCAGTGCCCGGGAACGTCAAGGCACCCGCCGCAACTTTGTTTCCCAATGTGTGCTCTGTAGCAGAGAGCTCTTGAGACTAGGTCTGTTCTGACTGGGAAACTGAGGCGCTGGGAGCAGACCCAGTGTTGTGGCTTCCTAACAGACAAACACCTCTTGCACCAGGAAAGATTGAATAAGCATTCCCTTGGGCAACCTTTTATGACTCTAAGGAAGACACCCTGCCAGGCTGCAATTGGGTGAAAATCACAATGGGCTGGGAAGTGCTACCTGGAAAGTCAGTTGTAGGGGTCATAGTGCCTAGGTCCCAAAGCCCAGGTAAGGCTTTGACAGTGTCCTGGAAGGTGAAGGCACCCTCTACAGCGCCTTTTCAACATGTCTGCTCTGTAGCACAGAGCTGTGGAGACTAGGCCTGGTCTGACTGGGAAACTGAGGCCTCGAGTCAAACCCATTGTTGTGGTGTCTTAACAGCCAAACACCTCTTGCACCAGGGAAGATTGAAATAAGCACTCCCTTGGGCTACATATTATGACTCTAAGTAAGAGACGCTGAAACGCTGCTTTGGGCCTGAAAATCACAAGGGGCTGGGAAGGGCTACCTGGAAAGTCAGTTGTAGGGGCCATAGTGCCTAGGTCCTAAAGCCCTGGTAAGGCTTCGACAGTGCCCTGGAACGTGAAGGCACCCTCCACAGCGCTTTTTCCATATGTCTGCTCTGTAGCACAGAGCTCTGGAGACTAGGCCTGGTCTGACTGGGAAACTGAGGCCTGGAGGCAAACCAATTGTTGTGGTGTCTTAAGAGCCAAACACCTCTTGCACCAGGGAAGATTGAATAAGCAATCCCTTGGGCTACCTATTATGATTCCAAGAA
>JAGTYA010001172.1:0-13310 GCA_024291935.2 Okapia johnstoni | reverse complement strand
CCCCTCAGCCTCGGGATTCGCCAGGAGGTGCTGCAGCGCCCTGGGTCCGCGTCAGGCATGGAGCTAGGACCCTCGGGGGTCCCCGGAGGGGGGGAGGGGACAGGTATAACTGGCACCTGTGGGGTGGCCTCCAGGAGTCGAGGGGACACAGCCTTTCTCTCCGGTCACAGCAGCCAAGTGCAATCGGACTTCCCCTCGAATGCAGGGGCGAAGGTCGTGCCTTTTTCACTTTCCGCGCGGCGCAGGTGTAGGCGGGGGTGGCCTCTCTGAATCGGGCGGCGTGGGCGCCTCGGGGAGGCCTCTCTCGTAAGCCTCTGAGAAGTCCAGGCCTCCTTTGACATTCGCCAGGGGCTTCGGGGCTTCCCCTCGCCTCACGTCCAGGGAACCTGGAACTCGCTTGCCCGGATGGAGGTTTTCCTTCGGGGACCATATGGGTCTTGCGGCCGGAAACTGTGCCCCCTATGGGTCCCTCTTTCTCGAAACCTCAGGAGAGTCGAGAAGTCCCGCTCTTGGAGGTGACGGAGGCAATATAGGATAGCGCGAGTGGCACTACCGGAAGGGGATTGGACCCCCTTTTTCGAGTCTGAAGGTGGCCGACGGTCGACGGGGGGCCCGCCCTCGCGGGAGCGGCGTCTACTAGCGAGACTCCGGGTTCCGCTCGCCACTGTGACAAAACTGGGTGTTATGCCCAGGAAACTCTCTGGACACGGCGCCTTGATGGGATTCCCAGCCTCACGTGGTGCTAGCGCCCAGAGAGAAGGCAGGACGGCTCCCTTGCCTCGGTCCGCTCGCAGAAATTCCCAAGCGGCCCCCTGACTCGCTTAAGGAGGGGGGCCCCGGGGACGCCATTCCAGGCGATGTGTCGCTGGAAGCCCCGCTTTCTTGGCAGGTTGGTCCCGGGATCTCGGGGGACACCTGGAGTCTCCCGACAGGAGTCAATGCCCCGATCGTGGCGGGCGCCGGAACAAGGATGCCGGGGGCATTGCGCGTCACCCACATGCCCTGCCATAGGGAAAAGCGCCTCCTTCCCCTCCTAATGGGCGGTGGCCTACACGGGTGGTATTGTTCTGCGACTTGCGGCGGTGCATTCTCTGAGTTGCCGGCGGTAACCCCGGCCCGACTTCCCCCGTTAGCCCAGCGGGGTTCACAATGCCTCCCTTTCGAGGGGGGGGGGGGGGAGGGGAGGGGGGGGAACAGGGGCCCGAGCAGCCACGGGTGATTCGCCAGGAGAGGCGCGTCAAGCGCCCTGTGGTCCGCGTCAGTGCCATGGAGCTATGACCCTCTGGTGTCCCCGATGGCGGAGGGGACAGTTAAAACTTGGCACCTGTGGGAGTGGCCTCCAGGGAGTCGAGGGGACTCAGCCTTTCTTCTTCGCGGTCACAGCCAAGGGCAATCGGGCTTCCCCTCGAATGCAGGGTGACGCGAAGGTCGTGCTTTTCCGCGGCGGCGCAGGGGGGAAGCGGGGGTGGCCTCTCTGAATCGGGGGCGGGGACAGCCTATTGGGGAGCCGCTCTTTGTTTCCTCTGAGAAGTCCCACGGCCTCTCCTTTTGACATCGCAAGGGGCTGAATGAGGATTCCCCTCGCCCTTCCTCAACAAAATACAAACCCAAACACCCATCAAACCTAAAGGGATGGGAATGGGTTGGACTCGCTTGCCGGATGCGGTTGCCTCCGAGGGACCTCTTGCGTCTTGCGGCGCGAACTGGCCCTTAGGGACACTTACTTCTCGAACCTCAGAGAGGCCGAGGAGTCCCGCCTTCTGCGAGGGCCTGAGCGGAATGTAGAGATTGCGATGCGAATTCAGTCACAAAGCGGGATTGGACCCCCTTTCGAGATGGAAGGGGTGCCGACGTCCAGACGGGGGGCCCCTCCTGCCGAGCGTGGACTCTGGAGACTCACGGCTTCCGACTTCTGCCTGAGCATCACGGGTATCCCAGCGTGAACCTTCTTGGGGGCCGCCTAAGAGGGAGTCCAGCCTACCCCCCTTGCAAGCGCCAGAGAAGAGGACAGGAGGGCATCCTCGAAGACGCTGCCCCATGATTCCCAAGGGCCCCGTCTCGCATAGACGAGGGCGGGCCCGGGGGACGGCTCCTCTGACTGGTGTGGCGAGGAAGCCCCCGCTTTCTGCGCTGGCCTTGTGCCCCCGGGGATCTCATGCGGGACACCTGGAGTAGCAACCGCAAGGAGTCACAGTCCCCGTTCTGAGTGCCGAGAACAGGCTGCCGCGGCAATGCTAACTCAATGCCCTGCAAGAGGAAATCGCCGCCTCCTCCATCTAATGGACGTGGCCTCCACGGCGGGTGTTCATCGACTTTGCACGTGCGATGTCATTTCTGCGAAGTCTGCGGCGGGCTACCCCGGCCCCCTAGTCATCCCCCCGATAAGCCTCCAAGCGGGAGGTTTTAGTGCAATGGCCATGCCTTTCTGTGCGCGTACAAAGTCGACGCCGATGCAGCCTCGGGTATTCTGCAGTGAGGCGCGGGTGATTGCATGCTGCACCCCAATGGCGTCGCTGGTCAAGGCATTGGAGCAAGGAACCCATCGCAGCGGTGCCCGGGGGTGGGGGAGCCGACAAAGCGACAGGTATAACTGGGCACCTGTGGGTGGCCTCCAGGAGAGTCGAGAGGTACTCAGCCTTTACTCACCTGTCCTCACACAGCCCAGGGCGAATTTCGGCTTTTTTTTTCCCCCCGCACCCTTTTCCCCCCCCCCTATTCCCCCCCCCCCCCCCCCCCCCCTATTCCCCCTCCGAATGCACGGCGATGCGGAGGTCGTGCTTTTTTTTTCTTTGCGCGGCTCACGCCGGGTGAAAGCGTGGGTAGGCCTTCTATCTGTAACGGTGAGGTCAGTGGCCGCCTCGGAGGAGCCTCTCTTGTTGCCTATCTGAGACGTCCAGGCCTCCCCTTGACATCGCCAGGGGCTTGCTAGGCTTCCCCTAGCCTCAAACGTCCTGTGATACTGGACACGATTGCCATATGACGAGGTTCCCTTTTTTAAATTATTACTTTTTTTCTTTTTTTTATATATTTTTTTTTTTTTTTTTTTTTATTTTTTTTTTTTTTTTTTTTTTTTTTTTTTTATTTTTGTTTTTTTTTATTTTTTTTTTTTTATTTCTCCTGTGCCGACCTTTAGGTCTTCTGCGGCCAGAACTGCGCCCCTTGGACGGCCTTACTTCTCGAACCTCAGTGGAGAGGCGAGAGTCGCGCTCTGGAGAGTGCACGAGGAAATGTTAGGAAATTGCGATGTGTCATTCAGAAATGGGATGGACCCCCCCTCCCCCCATTTCGAGAAGGTGCGAGGCAGACGTCCGAGCGGAGCGTCCCCATCGCGAAAGCCGCAAAGGCACTCTGGGATGACGTCAGGGTATCCCCCCTCGCACTGTGCACACGGGTATGCCCAGGAACCTCTTGAGCGGAGCCTAGTAGCGGTAGTCCAGCCACCAGGTGCAAGCAGCAAGAAAGGCAGGACGGGGATAGGGGGGGCGGGGGGGGGGAGGGCTCTCGATGGTCCACAGCCTTGATCCCAAGGGCCCCGTCTCGCAAGGGAGGGGGGCCGCGTCGCCGGGAACGCGCCTCGCCCAGTGTGGGGGGTATAAAGCCCGCTTTCTTATGGCAGCGTTTTGCGGCCACCCGCGGTGGGGAGAGGATCTCTCGGGACACACCTCTGAAAGTCGACCCTGACCCACAGGAGTCAAGCCCCGTTCTGAGCCGGAACAGGGTGACAGGGGCATGCTCTCCATGCCACTGCAAGAGATAGCGCCTCGCTTCCCCTTCTCTATGCTGCGTGTTCCCCTCTCGAGAGAGGGTGCTTTCACGACTTGACCGCCTGTGCATTCTCGAGCTTTCGGCGGGTACCGCCGGCTCAGTCCTTAGCCCCCGTTATGCCCTGCGGGCGTCCGCCATGTCCTCCTTATCGAGCCGCCGACCAGGCGAGCCCGAGCTAGTTGGGTAAGCCTCGGGATTACGCCCAGGAGGCGAGCTGTGCAGCACCGACCTGTGCCGCGTCCAGCCGTCAGGCAATAGATCTAGGACCCTGAGAGGCAGTACACGGAGTCTCGGGGGAGGAGGGACAGGAATAAACTTGGCACCCTTTCTGGGGTGGCCTCCAGGGAGTCGAGGGAATCAGGTCTTTTCTCTCCGAGTCCCACAGCATAGATGGCAATTCAGGCCTTCCCTCGAATGCCAGGGGACCGAAATTCGCTGTTCACTTTTCGCCGCACGGCGCAGGTGCGCGATAGCGGGGGTGGAACTCCTGCTGACATCCGGGGCCGGCGCTATGGCCCCTCAGCGAGCGATCTACTCTTGTTGCCACTGAGAAGTCCAGGACTTCCTTGAACATCGCCAGGATCGGCTTGCTGCGCGCTTCCCCTCGCTCTCACGTCCATGTGCTGAACTCGCAGCCGATGGAGGGGTTGCTCGATGGCGGTATGTTCCTTGCGGTCGAACTGCCCCTTGGCGTCTTCTCGGGCCTCAGGAGAGGCGAGAGTCCCGCTCTGGCGTGGCGAGGGAATGTAGTGATTGCGATGGCAATCAGAAGGTGGTATTGGACACCGAACTTTCAAGAGGAGATGCCGACGCGAGAGGGGGGCCCCTCGCGAGCGGCATCTGGAGACCAGGGTTTCCGCTCGCCTGAGGAGAATGGTATCACAGGGAACATTCTGGGGGCGCCTAGATCGAGTCCACCTCCGTTGCAGCGGCCAGAGAGAATGCAGGTACGTCCTCGCGACGCTGCATATCCCAAGGTGCCCCGTTCCAAGGATGAGGAGCCCTAGGGACGCACGGGGGTTGTAGACGGAAATCCCCGCTTTCTTGGCAGGCGTTGGAACTTGGAGATATAGGGGGGACACCTGAAGTCGCCCTCAAGGAATCAAGCCGCTTGGAAGGTGAAACAGGTTGCAAAGGCGTGCTCCTGGATGCACTGCAAGGGAAAGCGCCGCCTCGCTCTATGGGTGTGGCCTCGAGGGGTATGTTCTCGACTTGCGGCGGTGCATTCTCGATTGCGGCCGGTGACCTCGCCCGTCCTCCCCCCGTTAGCCCCAGCGGGGTCGCCACCCCCCTTTCGGGTGCGACAGGGCCCGAGCAGCCTCGGGAATCCCATGAGCGCTGCAGCCCCTGAGGTCCGCGTCAGGTCATGTGAGCGAGACCCTCGGGGGTCCCCGAGGGGGGAGTGGACAGTATAACTGGCTCCTGGGGGGTGCCTCCAGGGAGTCGAGGGACTCAGACTTTCTCTCCGTCACAGCCAAGGGCAATCGGGCTTCCCCTCGAGATGACAGAGACTCAAGTCGTGATTGTTCCGCTCGGCGCTGGGGATGCGTGGTATGCCTCTGTTAATCGGGGGCGTATCGCCTCGGGAAGCCTACTCTTGTTGCCTCCTGAGACAGTCCCAGTGCCCCCTTTGACATCGCCGGGGCTGCGTGGCTGCATCACTCCCGGACGTCCTAGGGAACTGGACTCGTATGCCGATGCGGGTTCCAGAGACCTTGGTCTTGCGACCAGGAACTGGCTCCTGAGACGCCTGCTCGATCCTCAGGAGCGGCGCGAGTCCCGTTCTCGCCAAGCGAGCGAATATAGAATTGCGATGCATTCAGGAATGGGATTACCCTCCTTTCCAGAGTATGTGCCGACGCGAACGGGGGGCCCACTCGCTAGCGGCCTCTGAGACTCAGGTTCCGCTCGCCTAGAGGACCCGGCATCCCGGGGATCCTCGTGGGGTCACCTAGAGGAGTCCAGTCCTCCGTTGCAGCCCAAAGATAGAAGGCATACGATCACGCGTCGTCTCGGATCCCAAGGGCCCCGTCTCGCAAGGGGAGGGGCTCCGGGCATGGCCCTCGCGGGTGCCGGGATGTCCCAGCCTTTCTGTGTCAAGGTTTGAGGCCCGGGGATCTCGGGGGACTCATGGATCGCCCCAAGGAGTCAAGCCCTGTTCGTATTATGTTATCACGGATAGCCGAACCAGGTGCCGTGCATCTTTCCATACCCTGCCAGCGAGCTGCGCATCCTCCCTCGATCGGATACGTTTCCTCCACGGCGTGGTTTCTAGAACCCCCGGCGGTGCCATTCTCGAGTTGCGGACGATACCTCCGGCCCGTCATACGCCCACGTTAAGCCCCAGCAGCGGGTCGCCATGCCCGTCCATTTTCGAAGCTGGACTAGCGGGCATTCCGTGCAAGCACTAGCGGATATAGCACAGGAGGCGACCGTGGCAGCCCCGCACCTGGTTCTCGCCAGTCAGCGCAGGAGAGCTTAGGGACCATCGCGGAGTACCCCGAGGGAGGCGGGAAGGCCTGACTGGGTTATAAACGCGCACATGTGCGGGTTGCCTCCAGGTCGAGACGAAGGCGACATCAGCCTTTTCCTCTTACTTCACAGACCACGCCGGCAAATCTGTACTGGCTGTCCCTCGAATGGCAAGAGGGCCGAAGAGTCTAATGCTTTTTGCTGCCGTCAGGCGCTGTGGGAAGCGGGGTTGGCCATCTCTGAAATCGCGCGGCGTAGGCCCCCTGGGGAGCCTCCTTTTTCTCCTTTTTTTTATTTATTGGCGCGGTTTTGGGGAACTCTGATGAACAGTCAGGCCTCTCTTTGAGACATCGCCAGGGGCTGCTTGGCTTCCCCCGCCTCACGTCCAGGGAACTGACTCGCTTGGCCGATGGGGGTTCCTCGGGGGACCTTTGGTCTTGCGCCGGAACTGGCCCCTTGGGGCTCTTCGTGAACCTCAGGAGAGGCAAGCATTCCCGTCTCTGGAGGGTGCGAGGGAATGTAGGGATTGCGATGGCATTCAGGAAGGGGTTTGGATCCCCCCTTTCGAAGGGAGGGGTCACGCGACGTGGGGGCCCCTCGCGCGCAGCTGTACTACGCCTGCGTGGATTGTACTCTAGGTTCCGCGCTCGCCTGGTGTGTACACGGGTATCCATCTGGTGAACCTCTGGGGCCGCCTAGAGAGGAGTCCAAGCCTCCGTTGCAGCTGACCAGAGAGAGGGAGCAGGGAGCTCTTCTCGCGTCGCTCCAGATTCCCAAGGCCCCGTCTCGGCATGAAGGGGGGGGAGGGCCGTATAAAGTGGACGCCCTTGCGCGTGAGGAACACAGTGTGAACGGCGTAGAGGGTAATCCCCGCTTTCTGTGTGGGCAGGTTGCCCCGGGGATATTCGGGGTGACACCTGTGTAAGTCGCCTCGCATCAAGTATGTCAAGCCCCTGTTCGAGCCGAGAACAGAGTGTCCGGGGCATGCTCTCCATGTCCCTGCAAGGGAAAAGCGCCTCCTCCATGCTATGGGCTGGGCCTCACGGGGGTGTTCTCGACTTGCGGCGGTTGCAATTCTCGAGTTGCGTCGGGTACCCCCCCTTCTCCCCGAGTTGCCCAGGCGGGGTCGCCATCCGTCCTTTTCGAGTCGGACAGGGGCCGCACTCCGAGCAGACCTCGTGGATTCGCCAGGAGGCGCTGCAGCGCTCCTTGGGGAGTCGCGTCAGGCATGGAGCTAGGACCCCTCGGGGCGACTCCCCGGAAGGGGAGGGGGGGGGGGACACTGGTTATAACAGGACACCTGTGGGTGTGGGGGCCTCCAGGGCAGTCGAGGACTACTGCCTTTCTCTCTCGGTCCACTAGCCAAGGGCAAGTCGGCATTTTCCCCTCTATTGCAGGGAAGGATCGGCTGCCATTTCGAAATCAATTCAAGAAAGGAAACCAAGCGCGGCGCAGGGGAAGAGGGGGATGGCCTCTCTGAATCGGGGTGCCGCCTCTGGCCGCCTCTCTTGTTGCCTCTGAGAAGTCCAGCCCTCCTGTTGACATACTAGCCAGGGCTGCTGGGAGCTTCCCCTCGCCTCACGTCCAGGGAACTGGGACTCGCTGCCGATGGGGGGGTTCCCTCGGACCTTTTGGTCTTGCGGGCGGAACTGGCCCCTGCGGTGGGCCTCTTCTCGAAACTCAAAAAGCGAAGATAGAGTCCCGCTCTGAGAGGTGCCGAGGAGATTGTAGGGATTGCGAGTGAGCAAATCAGGAGGGTGATTGGACCCCCCCTTTCGAAGGAGGCCAGGGTGCCGACGGCGACGGGGGGTCCCCTCACGAGCGCGGCCTCTGGGAACCTCGGGTTTACCGCTCGCACTTGTGTGACACGGGTTCCCACATGGAAACCTCTGGGGGCCGCCTAGAGGAGTCCAGCCTCCGTATGCAGCGCCAGAGAGAAGGCAGGACGGTCTCTGCGTCGCCTGCAGATACCCAAGGGCCTCTGACTGTCTCGCAAGGAGGGAGTGCCCGGGGGACGCCCTCGCGGGTGGACTGTGGCAAGGGAAGCCGCGGCTTTCTTGGCAGGGTTGGCGGGGATCTCGGGGTGGACACCTGGAGTCGTCCGCAAGGAGTCAAGCCCCTCGAGTCACGGAGAGCAGGAACAGTAGCCGGGGGCATGCTCTCCATGCCCTTGCAAGGGAAAAGCGCCTCCTCCCTCTATGGGCGTGGCCTCACGGGGGTGTTCTCGACTTTCGGCGGTGCATTATCCAGTTAGCGGGCGGGTACCCCGCCCGTCCCGTCCCCGTTAGGCCCAGCGGGGTCGCCATGCCTCCCTTTCTGAGCGACAGTTGCCCGAACAGGACCTCGGGAGTAGCCAGGTAGGGGCCTGCAGAGCCCCTGGGTCCCGTCCAGGCATGGAGCTAGCACCGTCGGGGGTTCCGGAGGGGGGGGGATACAGGTATAACTGCACCTGTGGGGTGGCCTCCCAGAGTCGAGGGGACTCAGCTTTTCTCCCCGGTCACTAGCCAAGGGCAATGCTCTTCCCCCATCAATGCAGGGGGAAGGCTCGTCTTTTCCAGGCGGTTGCACTGGGGGAGCGTGGGTGGCCTCTCTGAATCGGTGGCGTGGCGCCTCGGAGCCGTCTCTTGTGGCCTCGAGGTCCCCCATCTCGCAAGGATGGGGGCCCGGGGGACGCCCTTGCGGTGTGGCGGGAAGCCCCGCTTTTCTTGGCAGGTTGGCCCGGGGATCTCGGGGGACACCTGGAGTCGCCCGCAAGGAGTCAAGCCCCGTTCGGAGCCGGAACAGGTGCCGGGGCATGCTCTCCATGCCCTGCAAGGGAAAAGCGCCTCCTCCCTCTATGGACGTGGCCTCACGGGGGTGTTCTCGACTTGCGGCGGTGCATTCTCGAGTTGCGGCGGGTACCCCGGCCCGTCTCCCCCGTTAGCCCAGCGGGGTCGCCATGCCTCCTTTCGAGCGGACAGGGGCCCGAGCAGCCTCGGGATTCGCCAGGAGGCGCTGCAGCGCCCTGGGGGTCGCGTCAGGCATGGGGCTAGGACCCTCGGGGGTCCCCGGAGGGGGGGAGGGGACAGGTATAACTGGCACCTGTGGGGTGGCCTGCAGGGAGTCGAGGGGTCTCAGCCTTTCTCTCCGGTCACAGCCAAGGGCAATCGGGCTTCCCCTCGAATGCAGGGGCGAAGGTCGTGCTTTTCCGCGCGGCGCAGGGGGAAGCGGGGGTGGCCTCTCTGAATCGGGGGCGTGGCGCCTCGGGGAGCCTCTCTTGTGGCCTCTGAGAAGTCCAGGCCTCCTTTGACATCGCCAGGGGCTGCTGGGCTTCCCCTCGCCTCACGTCCAGGGAACTGGACTCGCTTGCCGATGGGGGTTCCTCGGGGACCTTTGGTCTTGCGGCCGGAACTGGCCCCTTGGGGCCTCTTCTCGAACCTCAGGAGAGGCGAGAGTCCCGCTCTGGAGGTGCGAGGGAATGTAGGGATTGCGATGGCATTCAGGAAGAGGATTGGACCCCCCTTTCGAGAGGAGGGGCCGACGGCGACGGGGGGCCCCTCGCGAGCGGCCTCTGGAGACTCAGGGTTCCGCTCGCCTGTGGACACGGGTATCCCAGGGAACCTCTGGGGGCGCCTAGATGGAGTCCAGCCTCCGTTGCAGCGCCAGAGAGAAGGCAGGACGGCTCTCGAGTCGCTGCAGATCCCAAGGGCCCCGTCTCGCAAGGAGGGGGGCCCGGGGGACGCCCTCGCGGTGTGGCGGGAAGCCCCGCTTTCTTGGCAGGTTGGCCCGGGGATCTCGGGGGACACCTGGAGTCGCCCGCAAGGAATCAAGCCCCGTTCGGAGCCGGAACAGGTGCCGGGGCATGCTCTCCATGCCCTGCAAGGGAAAAGCGCCTCCTCCCTCTATGGGCGTGTCCTCACGGGGGTGTTCTCGACTTGCGGCGGTGCATTCTCGAGTTGCGGCGGGTACCCCGGCCCGTCTCCCCCGTTAGCCCAGCGGGGTCGCCATGCCTCCTTTCGAGCGGACAGGGGCCCGAGCAGCCTCGGGATTCGCCAGGAGGCGCTGCAGCGCCCTGGGTCCGCGTCAGGCATGGAGCTAGGACCCTCGGGGGTCCCCGGAGGGGGGGAGGGGACAGGTATAACTGGCACCTGTGGGGTGGCCTCCAGGGAGTCGAGGGGACTCAGCCTTTCTCTCCGGTCACAGCCAAGGGCAATCGGGCTTCCCCTCGAATGCAGGGGCGAAGGTCGTGCTTTTCCGCGCGGCGCAGGGGGAAGCGGGGGTGGCCTCTCTGAATCGGGGGCGTGGCGCCTCGGGGAGCCTCTCTTGTTGCCTCTGAGAAGTCCAGGCCTCCTTTGACATCGCCAGGGGCTGCTGGGCTTCCCCTCGCCTCACGTCCAGGGAACTGGACTCGCTTGCCGATGGGGGTTCCTCGGGGACCTTTGGTCTTGCGGCCGGAACTGGCCCCTTGGGGCCTCTTCTCGAACCTCAGGAGAGGCGAGAGTCCCGCTCTGGAGGTGCGAGGGAATGTAGGGATTGCGATGGCATTCAGGAAGGGGATTGGACCCCCCTTTCGAGAGGAGGGGCCGACGGCGACGGGGGGCCCCTCGCGAGCGGCCTCTGGAGACTCAGGGTTCCGCTCGCCTGTGGACACGGGTATCCCAGGGAACCTCTGGGGGCGCCTAGAGGGAGTCCAGCCTCCGTTGCAGCGCCAGAGAGAAGGCAGGACGGCTCTCGAGTCGCTGCAGATCCCAAGGGCCCCGTCTCGCAAGGAGGGGGGCCCGGGGGACGCCCTCGCGGTGTGGCGGGAAGCCCCGCTTTCTTGGCAGGTTGGCCCGGGGATCTCGGGGACACACCTGGAGTCGCCCGCAAGGAGTCAAGCCCCGTTCGGAGCCGGAACAGGTGCCGGGGCATGCTCTCCATGCCCTGCAAGGGAAAAGCGCCTCCTCCCTCTATGGGCGTGGCCTCACGGGGGTGTTCTCGACTTGCGGCGGTGCATTCTCGAGTTGCGGCGGGTACCCCGGCCCGTCTCCCCCGTTAGCCCAGCGGGGTCGCCATGCCTCCTTTCGAGCGGACAGGGGCCCGAGCAGCCTCGGGATTCGCCAGGAGGCGCTGCAGCGCCCTGGGTCCGCGTCAGGCATGGAGCTAGGACCCTCGGGGGTCCCCGGAGGGGGGGAGGGGACAGGTATAACTGGCACCTGTGGGGTGGCCTCCAGGGAGTCGAGGGGACTCAGCCTTTCTCTCCGGTCACAGCCAAGGGCAATCGGGCTTCCCCTCGAATGCAGGGGCGAAGGTCGTGCTTTTCCGCGCGGCGCAGGGGGAAGCGGGGGTGGCCTCTCTGAATCGGGGGCGTGGCGCCTCGGGGAGCCTCTCTTGTTGCCTCTGAGAAGTCCAGGCCTCCTTTGACATCGCCAGGGGCTGCTGGGCTTCCCCTCGCCTCACGTCCAGGGAACTGGACTCGCTTGCCGATGGGGGTTCCTCGGGGACCTTTGGTCTTGCGGCCGGAACTGGCCCCTTGGGGCCTCTTCTCGAACCTCAGGAGAGGCGAGAGTCCCGCTCTGGAGGTGCGAGGGAATGTAGGGATTGCGATGGCATTCAGGAAGGGGATTGGACCCCCCTTTCGAGAGGAGGGGCCGACGGCGACGGGGGGCCCCTCGCGAGCGGCCTCTGGAGACTCAGGGTTCCGCTCGCCTGTGGACACGGGTATCCCAGGGAACCTCTGGGGGCGCCTAGAGGGAGTCCAGCCTCCGTTGCAGCGCCAGAGAGAAGGCAGGACGGCTCTCGCGTCGCTGCAGATCCCAAGGGCCCCGTCTCGCAAGGAGGGGGGCCCGGGGACGCCCTCGCGGTGTGGCGGGAAGCCCCGCTTTCTTGGCAGGTTGGCCCGGGGATCTCGGGGGACACCTGGAGTCGCCCGCAAGGAGTCAAGCCCCGTTCGGAGCCGGAACAGGTGCCGGGGCATGCTCTCCATGCCCTGCAAGGGAAAAGCGCCTCCTCCCTCTATGGGCGTGGCCTCACGGGGGTGTTCTCGACTTGCGGCGGTGCATTCTCGAGTTGCGGCGGGTACCCCGGCCCGTCTCCCCCGTTAGCCCAGCGGGGTCGCCATGCCTCCTTTCGAGCGGACAGGGGCCCGAGCAGCCTCGGGATTCGCCAGGAGGCGCTGCAGCGCCCTGGGTCCGCGTCAGGCATGGAGCTAGGACCCTCGGGGGTCCCCGGAGGGGGGGAGGGGACAGGTATAACTGGCACCTGTGGGGTGGCCTCCAGGGAGTCGAGGGGACTCAGCCTTTCTCTCCGGTCACAGCCAAGGGCAATCGGGCTTCCCCTCGAATGCAGGGGCGAAGGTCGTGCTTTTCCGCGCGGCGCAGGGGGAAGCGGGGGTGGCCTCTCTGAATCGGGGGCGTGGCGCCTCGGGGAGCCTCTCTTGTTGCCTCTGAGAAGTCCAGGCCTCCTTTGACATCGCCAGGGGCTGCTGGGCTTCCCCTCGCCTCACGTCCAGGGAACTGGACTCGCTTGCCGATGGGGGTTCCTCGGGGACCTTTGGTCTTGCGGCCGGAACTGGCCCCTTGGGGCCTCTTCTCGAACCTCAGGAGAGGCGAGAGTCCCGCTCTGGAGGTGCGAGGGAATGTAGGGATTGCGATGGCATTCAGGAAGGGGATTGGACCCCCCTTTCGAGAGGAGGGGGCCGACGGCGACGGGGGGCCCCTCGCGAGCGGCCTCTGGAGACTCAGGGTTCCGCTCGCCTGTGGACACGGGTATCCCAGGGAACCTCTGGGGGCGCCTAGAGGGAGTCCAGCCTCCGTTGCAGCGCCAGAGAGAAGGCAGGACGGCTCTCGAGTCGCTGCAGATCCCAAGGGCCCCGTCTCGCAAGGAGGGGGGCCCGGGGGACGCCCTCGCGGTGTGGCGGGAAGCCCCGCTTTCTTGGCAGGTTGGCCCGGGGATCTCGGGGGACACCTGGAGTCGCCCGCAAGGAGTCAAGCCCCGTTCGGAGCCGGAACAGGTGCCGGGGCATGCTCTCCATGCCCTGCAAGGGAAAAGCGCCTCCTCCCTCTATGGGCGTGGCCTCACGGGGGTGTTCTCGACTTGCGGCGGTGCATTCTCGA